>JAVTVY010021449.1:0-87336 GCA_036873755.1 Hanleya hanleyi | reverse complement strand
TAATCAAACGGCGTTGTGCGTTCTTTCCGGCATAGTTGACATGGACAGGCAGTCCGTACAGGAAAAAATTGGACGATACTCCATGCAAAATTTGACTCTTCCAGAGAGATAATACTGATTTGCTGGATCAGATAATCAAACATTGCCCGTTTAACACAAAAAGAGTTCCCATGGAAAGGAGTTCCCATGTAAAAGAGACGGCAACATTACAGCATAACTTTACGGTGAAATGAAGGCGATTTGAGCCATATTAACGGGACCAGTACAGGATCTACAGTACGGTGAAGTTGATTTTGCAACTGATTTATCGACAGAGGGACACAGACTCTACGTGATCGTAAACAGCTGATTATTTCCGATTCATCTCAGACTGTTGGGAATCCCGGAATATTATGTGGTCACTGACCTTGCTACCAAGTCCGATGAAGACCGGAAGATTGCCAGGGCGGAAACGGCGGATGCGAGAGCTGATATACAAGATCGAGCAGCAGCTTGTTGCACGATGCAACCTGGTATGGTGGGATATATACCCCTTTTTCAGTATGATAGCTATGGATATGATATTTTGCTCTATGATAATATCTCATTTACTCTCGTTACAGATTTCACGAAGCATTTATGCAGTACGTGAATGCAATGCTACTATATTTAATAAAGGTAGCCGGTGTTTCCCAGAACTTGTTTTGGAAGGCGAGATCAGCGCCGAACCCTTGAGTGTATGATGAAGGAAGGTTTGACAGATGAGCGGATGAGAATTTTCTATCTTGTTACATGATCGCTGCATTGTGTAATGTATTTGATCGTCAGGAGTCAAAATTTCAGGTCCACTTCAGGTGTTGTAGACAATGCATTTTACCTTTTCAGAAACAGTTATATTGTGTATCTGATAGGTTGTTCAAGGCCAATCCCAACAGAATTCACCTCATGCTATTTGAAATGTATCATATTGATTAGAAATGACAGTTGCGCTACCAGTCCATTGTCTCTATTGATTACTATTGTCCTGTTGTGACGTGATCATTTGCATATAAATCTTGGAAGGGAAAGCATACTGCTGGTCAAGGAATAATGGAGATTTTTATATATGAGACTAATTCCTACAGAGTATTGTTGTTTTAACATAACTAAAATGGAAGTTGATGCCATGACACATGGAAATGAATTGAGCTGCATCAGCGCTACTGTGAAACATGTGAAATTCGGGAAGACGTTTATATTTTGTTCTATGCTATTGAAAAATGGCCAAGATATTGGCAACCACAGGAGGTGGTGGTGATCTGATATTGAAATGTTAAAGAGCTCGACACGGAAAAAATTGTCGGCAGTTCATATAGCTGTTTTTCATAGCTTTACAAATATTTTAAGAGCTCAAAAGAATTGATAATGGTTTACAGACGACCAGAATATGGAAAGCATAATATACAAAGGAAGTATGAAATTTGTCTAAAAATGCCTAGCTATGTCGATTTTGAATTATGCTAACAGCAGAGCGTTCATTTGGAAGTTCAACTGATACCACGCTAGGAAAAAAGAATAAGCTGTTTATCAGAGTGGTGACTGGGGAATTCATGTTGTTTGAACATGTGAACAGTATGTATAGGCCGATTTGCCATTCATAACATTAAGAAATTCGGTCGATTCAATTCACGTTACTGGAATGCTGGGTGTGAGTATGTTGAACCGTTCACAACAGAACGGGCAAGTGAAAATAATTGCATTGTAGGTATATAGCTTCGCGAGTTTTGAAACAAATGTCTCACTGCAGGGCAAAGGGAACTAAGTTATTCCAAAGTGGTACTCTGCCCGATAATGTTCACTGTTCCGCACTATGTATGTTATTCCACAAACAATATATTCAAAATAACTTCTCCAAAATAAAGAACGTAGGAATGGTTTGTTTGGAGAGAACGATCTGTATTTTGATTTGATTTTACAGAGGACTATAATGTTTATGTTTTCGTTACAGATATGTTGATGAATGTATTTGAACCAGGGGCGGTCTTTGTCCAGTCATATTGACATAGCGCATTGGATGACGCTGGCCTGGAATGCATCGTCACAGTGGTTGTCACGGTTGATTTGTGTAAAAGATTTACATTATGCATGTAGATTGTTTGCACGGAAGAGAGGAGAGAATATTTATAGTTTGTGTTATGCTATTGAAACATGGTCAATATATTGACATCCACAAAGGGTACTGGTGATTGGCCAGTGATCCAATATTGAAATGTTATATAAAGAGCTCGACACGGAGAAAATTGACGGCAGTTCATATAATTGTTTTTCATAGTTTATAAATATTTTAAGAGCTCAAAAGAATTAAATGGTTTACAGACGACCAGAATATGGAAAGCTTAATATATGCAAAAGTATGACGTTTGACTAAAAATGCCTAGCACGTAGCATTTTGAAATGTGCTTACAGCAGAATGTTCATTTGGAAGTTCAGTTGATACCATGATAGAAAAATGAGGACTATAATGTTTATGTTTTCGTTACAGATATGTTGATGAATGTATTTGAAGCAGGGGCTGTCTCTGTCCCGTCAAATGGCATAGCGCATTGGAGGACGCTGGCCTGGATTGCATCGTCACGGTGGTTATCACGGATGATTTATGTAAAAAATTTGCATTATGCATGTAGATTGTATGCACGGAGGGGTGGAGTTCGTCACCTTGGCTGGAGATGCTTGGCGCACTGCTACGGACACAGGTTTTCAGAGCTTTTACATGCTATTTTATCTCTGTTTTTGCCTGGGCGGCGTCCGGTATCGATGAAGGTTACTCCATAGGGTTTTTAAATTTTCGGATTTCGATGCATTTCCCAACATTCATGATGTACCGGTTTGTATTGCCTGAGGTCGGACTTCAAGGCTCCGGGTACTCTAGTTATGAATAAATAGTTGGGACAGATGAGAGATTTTGTAGAAATGATAAACAATTTGTTCGTTTGAGTGCAACGAATTAGAACATAATTGAGGCTAATAAGAGCTTGTTGACTACACTTATCACTTAGAAAAAGCTAAGTAAACGGTAAATTATTAAAGCTAATACGGCTATCGAACATAAGTGGATCAGAGACGTTTTGCTATGTGTTTTCTTGCTAATACTGATTTATTTTGGGTTCAGTTGTTTTTCTGTATATTAAGCACTCAGTCCTTGTGCTTTTTGATGGTTATATGATTGCTTATCAAAAATCGAAGACAGATGGCGCGTGCCTGATAACAGGGCGAACGGGATCATATCTGTGTCCCGTTTATAACACGGAGAGATATTTAATTATGACTGAGATATCTGAAATGTCTTTGCCATATTCGGGCAAACAGATATTTTCACTGAATGATTTTCACGTTAGTTGAAAAGAGGAAACGATAAAGATGGATATATAAAAGATTTTATTGAGAATAGGTTGAACATGTTCCTATCACTTACTTGCTTTCTTTGACTCTCGGCTAGCACCGCATGACAATTCCAAATATATGTGTTGTTGAATGTGTTATTGCGTAAGGGTGCAGGAGAAATATGATTTCTTGCGCTTGACAGGAGGAAATAGCACGAAATTACTTTCTCCTGGGGGAGCAAGAATCACATGTGGAGGTGTGAAATGTTATTACAGGTGGGCGTCCTGTGAGCTGTTATAACATTGGCGGGGGTTTCTGGTTTAAATAGAGGTCAGTTGTATGGTCAGGCCATCTCGTCAGCGGTTTGCTAAGCATTAACACACGACAGTGTTAAGACGAAAGGCGGGAAATGAAAGTATTCATTTGACTGTATCTGATATGGCTGAAAAAGAAATCTTTATTTCTTAGGTCAATAACATGGCATATGTATTCAAATAAAATGTACATGTGCTTGTCATCTTGCTGTTACGCTCATTTTGGAGGTGATGTTATACATGCTTTGTTTGGTGCATTTGAGTAAAACGACTGTGAATGAACAGTACTTGTATCACTGTTCGTAGCATTTTTTATTTTGAATGAGATTATACCGATCGTATATGATATTACTTCTATGAGCCTGAAGGGCCTTAGATTATTTGATGGCCCATTTTGCAGTTGTACATATCCATCAAAAAGATATGCGCATATCGCTAAGCGATAGAGTTTGATAAAATAGTGAAGTATGCAATATTGAATATGGATATTTGGATCGGCTGTAGAGCCATTAAAATACTTGGTGTATGTATTTGTCTACATTTGATATGTACATGACGGTTTGTCATCTTTTCTATGCATTTTCCATATTTTGAAAGTGGTGGTATACAGGTTTTGGTTCGTAGAAAACCACCGGAGTGACCTCAAAACAGTACGGTATGTGTACTGTTCGATGCATTTTTCATTTTGAATGCGCTTATACTCAGCGTATGTGATATTATGCTTTTGAGGCTGAAGAGCCTTAGAATATTTGATGACTGATAAAGAGGTTGTACGTTTTCGTTTACCAATAGGATACGGTAATATACTGATGCTAGTAATACGATTTTAATATAATATTGATGTAATGCAATATTGAATATGCATAGTTGGATGGTCATTAGAATATGCTAGATGTATTGACTTGTCCATATCAGTGAGGCCATATGCTTTTGTCATTTTACCTGCATTTGTGCCTTTTTGAAAGCGGTATTATACAGGTTTTGTCTAATGCATTTGAACAAATCGACTTGTGAGCAAACAGCTCTTGTAATGTTGTTCGAAGAACTTTTCATTTTGAATGAACATATAGCGATCGTATATATTATGCTTTTTGAGGCTGAAGAGCCCTTAGAATACTCGGTCTACAAAGCGGTTGTAAATATTGTCTGTCAATAGGATACGTGAATGTACTATTTCTAGTAATATGACTTTGCTATAATATTGAATTATGCAATTTTTTATATGCATAGCTAGATGCGCTGTAGAGCCATTAGAATACTGGGTGATCTGATTGGTGAGCTGAAGAGCCATTAGAATACTTGGTGAGCTGAAGAGCCATTAGAATACTTGGTGAGCTAAAGAGCCACTAGAATACTTGGTGAGCTAAAGAGCCATTAGAATACTTGGTGAGCTGAAGAGCCATTAGAATACTTGGTGAGCTAAAGAGCCATTAGAATACTTGGTGAGCTAAAGAGCCACTAGAATACTTGGTGAGCTAAAGAGCCACTAGAATACTTGGTGAGCTAAAGAGCCACTAGAATACTTGGTGAGCTAAAGAGCCACTAGAATACTTGGTGAGCTAAAGAGCCATTAGAATACTTGGTGAGCTAAAGAGCCATTAGAATACTTGGTGAGCTAAAGAGCCATTAGAATACTTGGTGAGCTAAAGAGCCATTACAATACTTCTGAAGAGCCATTAGAATAATTGGTGAGCTGAAGAGCCGTTAGAATACTTGGTTGACAAAATAGCCTGTTTGGTATGAAAATTGGGCCTTGGATTGTTACCATTGAGAATGTGATTGAACATGGTTGGTATCGTGGAATGAAAGATGTATTGTGATCTGTGATAACCGCATGAAAGCGGTATTTTACATAGATTTGAGCAAAAGACCCTGTTATTATTTACGATGATGTACACTGAATTGTTTTAGATGATTGAACATGGTTGATGTTATGAAAGGAATGATGTAAAACGAAAATGAGATTTGTGAACAGAAATAACGAATAAACACGGCTAGCACCGCATGACAATTCCAAATATATGTGTTGTTGAATGTGTTATTGCATAAAGGTGCAGGAGAAACGAATAAAGTCACTATTATAAGAACCATATACTGTTTATTGTGACAGTAAAACAAAGAGACCACGCTCCGAATGATCTAGGACCATTATAACACATGTATAATAATTACAATAACACATGCTGTGACACTATTTACAACAACTTGTGCTTGGGGCAACAAATAAATTGAATGTATAAATAGTTGTGGCACAATATAATACAGATTAAAAGTCCAGTCTTAAAACCCTACTGGTACAAACAGGTTTTGAACATAGGCTGCCACATCATCATACAGGTCATAGAATATTCTGATTTCTAAAAGAGATTTCATCTATTAGCAGACAACTTGGTGAAAATCACAAATCTTTATATGATCAACATTTTCCATTGCTCATAAAGGGCAGCTCAAAGAACCAGATTACGGTGTAGCACCCTCTACTGGATGCTATACCAACAATTGTAGTAAATACTTTTCTCAATGAACCATCTGTATGGAACACCCAATTTGGGCCTCTGTGCATTTGAGGTTTGACATGATGAAATGCTGAATACGGATTGTTGCAAATCAGGCTGCTGATAATTAATGGTTCGTTTCCCGTAACCAGCCCTCATCTATATTTTGAGGGCAAATAATTAAAATCCGTGAGGGATTTACATTTTCATGAGTAAAACTTGCTCATTTTCTTCATATTTGTATACACAAGGTTTGCAAGTTAATAATTATCGCACTCAGCATGTGTATTTTTACAAGCAATGTTACGAAAAACAAACAATTAATTAACAGTGGCCTCATTCTCTATTTGGACATCATGCTTCCAAGCATTTCATAATGGATACAATGAAGTTCCAATGACATGAGGATGAATGCTGCAAGAGCTAATGGTTTCAGATGCAGGTCATAGCAGTCATTCAGTAAAAGTGACCCCTGGTGGCGACTCATCTGCTATTTGGCTATCTCAATTGCTAACAATGAAGGCAATACTTAGCGATAGGTCAAAATAGTGGAACTGGTGATTGTAGCCCATGATGGTTCTGATATTCAATGGAAATAGCAAAGAATTTGACAAATGATGGAGGTGAGGGGAGGGGGTGATACACATATACAATAATCTGGAGACTTGGGTCATTCTCTCCTTACCTTAGGGATCGTATCCATCCAACGTTCGTTTGCTAGACGTTTTAAACGATGGAAAAAACCGTCCATGCAAACGATGGGTGTATGAGTTGATCGTTTTTTAAAAAACGTCTACCAAACAAAGACGATCGCCGGAAATCTCCGGCAACCTACGATAAGGGTGTCGGTCGTCTTTCCACACCTCGAACAAAGGTGCAGACGTTTTCTAGCAAACGATCGGGAGTCTCCTGGCAAACAATCAGCTCCAAAGTAGTCCCGTTTTACAGACGCAAAAACAACAACATCGGCGGTGTCGATTGCGGTCGTGAAAACGGATTATGAGAATGGAACACAAATTAATATTGTTTTCTTTTCCAGAATTGCAATACGTGTGCTGCTTGACAATATACATGTATTAGAATAAGTTACGGTGTAATTCATATAAATAAACAAAATATTATGAAACCATGATATCGTTTTATGAACGTGCGATTCGAATCTTACGTATTTTGCAGAATACGGGCTTGCGCAATTTTGGAATGCGACTTTTAAAATACTGAAGGACCACTACTGTAATCAATTGGTCATATATGAGGCACTCTTAACACTGTGCATTTCGGGAAATATGCATGTACATGTTTGGTGAAATTTGTTGTAGTTCTTTAATGACATTACATTTCTCCTGCACAACACTCGCCCCTTCTACACATTAACGATATATAAAATAAATAACAAATCGAGACAGGAAAAATTTCTTCGTCTCATAATTCATTGGTCCTAATGAACCAATTTGTTGACCTAACCATGTACAGACCTTGTCATTGAAAATACAAAGTTAATGTTACAGCACCCATTTACATGTAAAACACAATTTTCCAGAATAAATCCTGCAAAATAAACATCATTAAGATAAATAATACAATGAATTTTGGCTAGAGAGTTATGAACTTGATATATGTATTGGCTAATTGTTCTCATTATCTTGGTGAATTATTTCACTTCAATGTGCACAAGTTATATCCTGCAAACACTGGATTTTCTCTATTAGCTCTGTTCCTCCACTGGGTTCATACTACATGTATGAATCACGAGACAATGCATACAATAGCCAAGTCTGGGGACAACAATGTGTCTAGACTTGAGCCTTTTCAGCTGCACAAAGACTTGGACAATAGCTTCCTACATGGAATATCTACCCTCCGCTGGTATATTAGCAACTGCAAAAGTTTAATTGCCTGCATTTACTTCGTAACGTAGACATAATAGCTAGGCCATGCATGCTAAAACCACTGCATCTCTTGCTAATGTACGAGAGGTTATCCTAAGGTGAGTTGTTCGCTGGCTACTGCACTTCATGGCCATTGAACAGAGTGATGGGGTAGTTCAGAGGTTTACACCGGCCCTAGCTCCGTGTAATTTGATTATCCAGGACATTTTGGGTTTTGAAACATTTGGTGATACCATGACAAATTTTCATGTTTAATAATTATTATAGTCTTGATGATATAAACATTTATCAAGTTGTTATACGGGAAATGAGATTAATTGCCCTTCTAATGTACATAAGAATCAAGAATTCGGCATTATCATTGTGGATGTTTGGCACCTAGTGAGCTTGATGTTAACTTGTTGATTGGTGAATTATCAAGAATGAATGTGGGACGCTCAGAATAAAATTGTTAAAAAGCTCGTTATTCACCACCAGGATGATTCAGTTGGTGTTTCAACAATGGGCTTGAATAAAGGCTATAGTGTGATCTCTGATTTCAGTACTGCATGTTCTTGCAGAAGTAAGTGGTTAGCCAGTCTAAAAATATTCTGCTTTTTTAATTATTCCTCGTGAAAAAATCAACCATAGAGGTCCATGTCCCCCACCAGTAGCACCAGTTATGGTGGATTGCATAACTGGTGCTGCTGCTGCAGGGGACATGGACCTCGATCTATGGTCGATTTTTTTAGGTTGCTGATATCTTATATCATTGATAAAGAGTTTGATTTTTAAAACGGAGATCTGTCTGATGAACCATACATCCCACAAGTTGATCAGTTCAATAGTTTGAGTTTTTGTCCGGACAAGATCCAACAACTGAAAATCCAAGACAGCTGGCAGTTACCTTGTATAACATAGGTAACTGAAATCAATCCGAACTATCCTCCCACCGATGTCAAGACACTCTCCAAGTCTGAAGTCGATCAGTTGAACCATTCTCGTGTTATTAGTCAGACAGGAAATGTGTAAAGAACCAACTGCTGACACTGCAAGATGCCTGATGGTGGCCATCTTGGATTACACAGGTAACTGAGAAGTATCCCTAACCGTTCTCTCACAGATGTCAAGCCACTCTCCAAACTTGAAGCCGATCAGTCCAATCAGTCTCCAGTTATTGCCCAGACAAGATCCAAGTGCTTAAAATCCAAGACGGCTGATTTTGGATTACGCAGTTAACTGAAAAGCAATCTCAACTGTCCTCTCAATGCATGATGTCAATCCACTCTCCATGTTTAAAGTTGATCAGTTCAATAGTTCTCAGGTTGTTGGTCGGACAAGAAATGTGTAATGATCCAACTGCTGAAAATTGCAAGATGTCTGATGGCAGCCATCTTGGATTACACAGGTAACTGAATTCAAGATGGCTGACAGTGGCCATCTTGGATTATGAAGGTAATTGAAAAGCAATCCCATGTCCTCTCACCGATGTCAAGACACTCTCCAAGTCTGAAGTCGATCGGTTCAGTTGTTCTTAATGTCTGGACAAGATCAACCTGCTGAAATCCAAGATGGCTGGTGGCCATCTTGGATTATACAGGAACCTGAAAAGCAATCCCAACTGTTCTCTCCCCGATGTCAACGCAATCTTCAAGTTTGAAGTCGATCGGCTTAATAGTTCTCGAGTTATTCGTCAGACAAGAAATATCTAATGATCCAACTGCTGACAATTGCAAGATGTCTGATGGCAGTCATCTTGGATTACACAGGTAACTGAATTCAAGACGGCTGACAGTGGCCATCTTGGATTATGCAGGTAATTGAAAAGCAATCCCAAGTCCACTCACCGATGTCAAGACACTCTCCAAGTCTGAAGTCTATCGGTTCAATCGTTCTTGAGTTGATGTCTGGACAAGATCAACCGCTGAAATCCAAGATGGCTGATGGCCTTCTTGGATTATACAGGAACCTGAAAAGCAATTCCAACTGTTCTCCTTCCGATGTCAAGGCACTCTTCAAGTTTGAAGTCGATCGGTTCAATAGTTCTCGAGTTATTCGTCGGACAAGAATGTGTCAAGATCCAACTGCTGACAATCCAAGATGGTTGATGACGGCCATCTTGGATTACATACAATCCAAGATGGTTGATGACGGCCATCTTGGATTACATAGGTGACTGAAAAGCAATCCCAACCATCCTCTCACACATGTCAAGACACTTTCCAAGTTTGAGATCGATAGGTTGAATAGTTCTCGGGTTATTGGTCTGACAAGAAAAGTGTAAAAATCCACCTGCTAAAATCCATGATGGCTGATGATGGCCATCTTGGATTACACAGGTAACTGAAAAGCAATCCCAACCCTCCTCTCGCCTATGTCAAGACACTCTCAAAATATGAAGTCGATTGGTTCAATAGTTCTCGAGTTATTGGTCGGACAAGTATTGTGTAAAGATCCACCTGCTGAAATCCAAGATGGCTGATGGTGGCCATCTTGGATTATGCAGGTAACTGAAAAGCCTCCCACTGATGTCAAGACACTCTCTAAGTCTGAAGTCAATCGGTTCCATAGTTCTCGAGTTATTGGTCAGAAAAGAAATGTGTAAAGATACAATTGCTGAAATCCAAGTTGGCTGAATGCAGCCATCTTGGATTACACAGGTAACTGAATTCAAGATGGCTGACAGTGGCCATCTTGGATTATGCAGGTAATTGAAAAGCAATCCCAAGTCCTCTCACCGATGTCAAGACACTCCCCAAGTCTGAAGTCGATCGGTTCAATCGTTGTTGAGTTAATGTCTGGACAAGATCAACCTGCTGAAATCCAAGATGGCTGGTGGCCATCTTGGATTATACAGGAACCTGAAAAGCAATCCCAACTGTTCTCTCCCCGTTGTCAAGACAATCTTCAAGTTTGAAGTCGATCAGCTTAATAGTTCTCGAGTTATTCGTCATACAAGAAATATATAATGATCCAACTGCTGACAATTGCAAGATGTCTGATGGCAGTCATCTTGGATTACACAGGTAACTGAATTCAAGATGGCTGACAGTGGCCATCTTGGCTGATGGCCATCTTGGATTATACAGGAACTTGAAAAGCATTCCAACTGTTCTCCTCCCGATGTCAAGGCACTCTTCAAGTTTGAAGTCGATCGTTTCAATAGTTCTAGAGTTATTCGTCTGACAAGAATGTGTCAAGATCCAACTGCTGACAATCCAAGATGGTTGATGACGGCCATCTTGGATTACATAGGTGACTGAAAAGCAATCCCAACCATCCTCTCACACATGTCAAGACACTTTCCAAGTTTGAGATCGATAGGTTGAATAGTTCTCGGGTTATTGGTCCAACAAGAAAACTAAAAATCCACCTGCTAAAATCCATGATGGCTGATGATGGCCATCTTGGATTACACAGGTAACTGAAAAGCAATCCCAACCCTCCTCTCGCCTATGTCAAGACACTCTCGAATATGAAGTCGATCGGTTCAATAGTTCTCGAGTTATTGGTCGAACCATTAATGTGTAAAGATCCACCTGCTGAAATCCAAGATGGCTGACTCTCTAAGTCTGAAGTCAATCGGTTCAATAGTTCTCGAGTTATTGGTCGGAAAAGAAATGTGTAGCGGAATAACGGATGCCCGGTGTTCCTAAGATCCCCCCCCCCCCAAACTAACGTGGTGGGGGACAATAAGACTGAATTTAATCCAAATGTTGATGACCAAATAAATGGTTTGTAATACACTCTTCTGACAGCAAACAGTATCAATTTCATTGCACTAAAACATTCCTTTCTCTATGTGGTACATGTACTAAAAATGTACCGGTATGGTACTAAAAAAAATCCAACATCTTTTATTTTACTTCAGAATCATGAACAGTTTGAAACATCTAAAAATGTAAGAATACCTTAGAAAATGCAAAACAGTAAAGCACAGTTTTTCTACATTTCACAATAAAAATATGATTATCTTGTAAAATTTGATAATCTTAGAAACATGGAAAGAGGCTTCAAACATACATTTCTATGAACTAGCAGTTCAGTTATTTGTCATAGCTTTATATAAATAATAAACCCAATTCATTCCCTTGAATACACATCAACCTGGTTTGTCAGACTGTCTCTTGATTTCACCAGCATTCATTCCATGTAACGTAATTTATGCTGGACAGGTTGTGATCCCCACCACATGCATGTATTATGTACAGACTATGCCTTTCTTTTGCATTGAATTTTATTTCCCAAGATACAATTTGTCCAGCTTACCTGAGCTGAAGCACCTTTGTTGACCATTCTGCATATCCAAGTTCCAATATGCTGCAGGTGACAATCAATTAATTACACCTTAATTAGCTGCTTGCAGGTACCACACATACCTGTTTAGTTTGAATGTTATTCGAGTCGGTCATTAGAAATTAACAACCTGTCAGTCACTTCAAAGTACATGAATATACATCAGGTAGAAATGTAGAGTTTACCGGTAATTTACATAATGGCAAGAGTGTAATACTACAATCCATGTAAACAGAACAACCCATGTGGTATGGGACAGCTCAATCTGGGAACATCCTCCTCTCTAGGAATTTTGTTCTTCTGTCACATGAGAACCATCCCAGTGATAAGTCTGTGGCTTCAGAAAATTGAACTGAAAGTTTCTTCTATACAGAATCGTCAACATGTCAACATGCCCATCGCCAATACACCAATGGTCAGGTCAACCAATGATTGTCCTGTGATTGGCCACAGAGCAATCAAGGAGCTTCTTAGATTTGAACAATGCTGGTGCAAGTTAACAGTGTCTTTAAAAGCCCAGGTAAATACTTGCAGTATACCTGGACCTTTTTTGGCAATTCATTCGAGTTCTCCAGGCATTGCCTTTATTATACAGTTTTGTACATTTCATCCCTAAAAGTTGTTCACATTAGCATGTCAGTACCCAAGGCTTGGCATTTTTGCTTGGGCACTTGAAGTCGATTTCAGTCTAAAATCAAAGTAGCTTGGCCAGTGATGAAATTCAAACCAATCAAAACCCAAACCTCTCCAAGTGGATTGGCATAATGAGCTGACTGAACGTGCTTACTGACTGGTTCATTTTTAAGAAAAACATTGTTTATGGGTACCTAACCAAGCAATTATTCGATCCATAAACTGGCTTCTGAGAATGGGATTACACATGACGTTACTGGACTTGTGTTGGTGATGATAATCCCAACCCACATCACTGCAGATTCTGTGCACATCAGTACGATGACAATCACATGACCTTTGTCTTCCTTGGCATAACAGATACGACATAATTCTTATTTCGTTTCACTTTCACTTTCAATGAACATGTGCTGGTTAGTGAAGTCATGCAGAACATGTCCTGAGGTATTCATAAAGGTATTGTCTGTACGGTTTAATAGGAAGTGAGTGAGTGAATAGGATTTAATGTCGCTTTCAACAATATTTCAGTCATATCGCGACAAACCAACCCAGCCGGCATGGCCGTGTAGCATTTCTGTTGCTTCAAAGAAGCAAATCTCTGAAGCAACATGGAACCAGGCACCCACCAACCGCCCTATAAAACATTGAGGACAGCACACAAGACACAGACAGGATGCAGACAGATACTATATCAGGAATCTGGTTTTGGTCAGTGTAAAGTTCCAGCAAATAGGAAAGCTTTTCCATGAACTATAATTAAGTGGACTGTTTGGTCATGGATGACCGGGAACTATTCTGGTACATTGAACAATAAACTCAGTTGCTTTTGTTCCACACAACTGCTGGTGAACAGCCGCATAACAAACCTTCAGATTATGACAGAATTAACAACCCAGATTGTTGAGCATGAAATATAAACACCATAAGCACTCTCGCCATGTTTTAGTCTTTCTACCTGGACTCGTCTGTCCTTTCAGAGATTTCCGATTTTTCAGATGTCTCTGATTTGTCAGAATTTTCAGATTTCTCCGAGTTGTCAGAATCACTGCTGAATCTGCACAATGTGACGTCCTCTGGAAGTTCTGCCATAACCACCTTCTCCAGCACCTTCAGCCACCTGTGTGCGAGAAATGTATGAAATATCTAAGATGAACATAGAAGGATAAATGTATCAGATCCATCATAAGTTGGGCAGCCATCATCTATTAAGAGTTTCCTAGGGTCCTTAATCCAAAGACCTGTTTCATTAATAATATCAGCACCTAATTAACCTAAGAGAAACCTAAATTGAAGTTACTTGAAAGATAGAAGGTCAACAGTTTTCAATGATGCCAACAAGATCAATTGATATATTACTCATCAAATCCATATCACAATTCATTGTTCGTAGAGTGTAGTACATAGCTCGTGTCATACCCAGAAAGTGATGTCACAATATTAGTGCGACTAAAAGAAATAGAATGTTCTAATGAACATATTAATCTGCTGGATGAGTATCCCAGTCACACTTTGATTGTGACTGTTCATATAAAAACAATGGAGATGTATTTTACATAGTGTTTCTACAGCCCCTAGCCTCAAATTAAGAGGAATTAGACACCAAACTAGTCAAATATGCATGTTTTAGTTTAGTTAGTGCAGTGTGAAAGAAATTGAAGCTCTTCTGCATTGGGAGATGAATGCAGTCCATACACAGAGGTTTTGGTAGGGTCAATATGCCAGTCAGAGAAATCAAAACAAGTTTGAGTACGAGTTCCATAATTATGAACAAGGGGAAAGTCTTTTTTATCAGTTTCTAGGTAGTCTATCCCTTCCATGTGTCACGTGAGACAGCTATTTGTCACTTCATATATAAAGAGTTTCACTGTTTTCACAGTCTCGAAACATAGTTTTGGGATGGAGGATGTGACATCAGGGATAACTTGAGTTTTGGGATGGAGGATGTGACATCAGGGATAACTTGAGTTTTGTGATGGAAGATGTGACATCGGGGATAACTTGCGTTTTGGGATGGAGGATGTGACATCGGGGATAACTTGAGTTTTGTGATGGAAGATGTGACATCGGGGATAACTTGCGTTTTGGGATGGAGGATGTGACATCAGGGATAACTTGAGTTTTGGGATGGAGGATGTGACATCAGGGATAACTTGAGTTTTGGGATGGAGGATGTGACATCAGGGATAACTTGAGTTTTGGGATGAAGGATGTGACATGGGGGATAACTTGAGTTTTGGGATGGAGGATGTGACATGGGGGATAACTTGAGTTTTGGGATGGACGATGTGACATCGGGGATAACTTGAGTTTTGGGATGGAGAATGTGACATCAGGGATAACTTGAGTTTTGGGATGGAGGATGTGACATCAGGGATAACTTGAGTTTTGGGATGGAGGATGTGACATCGGGGATAACTTGAGTTTTGGGATGGAGGATGTGACATCGAGGATAACTTGAGTTTTGGGATGGGGGATGTGACATCGGGGATAACTTCATTGAGTTTTGGGATGGAGGATGTGACATAGGGGATAACTTGAGTTTTGGGATGTAGGATGTGACATCGGGGATAACGTGAGTTTTGGGATGGAGGATGTGACATCGGGGATAACTTGAGTATTAGGATGGAGGATGTGACATCGGGGATTGGGATGGAGGATGTGACATCGGGGATTGGGATGGAGGATGTGACATCGGGGATTGGGGTGGAGGATGTGACATCGGGGATTGGGATGGAGGATGTGACATCGGGGATTGGGATGGAGGATGTGACATCGGGGATTGGGATGGAGGATGTGACATCGGGGATTGGGATGGAGGATGTGACATCGGGGATTGGCATGGAGGATGTGACATCGGGGATAGCTATCACACTACTAGAATTCAATCATCCCCAATTATGAGAGCCAAACTGAATTAGTCGTTCTAATATTTGATTCACACTAAAATCGTAAGAATAAAGAAGGACTAGAGTATCTGCAGGTCTTTCAACCATGGCCTGTTCTGATCAATATTACTGAAAATGATTCAACATCAGAAAATTTAATTTCTCAATGTACAATCAGTGAGTGATCAAAAATATTAGAACAAGAAGTTGTCAATTTTCGAAATCTTATACATTTACGATCTACATACAGAGTCTATCAATGTTTTTGACCGTTGACATTAGAATCTTGATTTTTGGCATGAAGGTGCAAACGGGGGGCTGTTATACCAGCAAGTTTTGAGCGGACTTACTTTTGATGAAAATTTCTGGGGATTTTTGATGAAAATCTGCTGATTCTGATTTGGGCAGTGCCCATCTTGGTCCTGTGACGTTAGCCACACTGCCATGTGATAATAATAGGCACCTATAGTTTATGGGGATGAATGATAGATTTTGCCCTTGTGTCTCCCAGGCAATAATTCTGGACAAGACGTGAGAGTTCTCATTCAGTTAACTAGTTAGGGTGACAGTTTTTATACAATTGACCTATCCTTGATCAGTAAGTAAAGCAACTGATTAAAGGGACTTGCTCCGTCAGCAAAAAAGAAAACCACCCAGGAAACATTACTATTATCATAACACTGATATGATCGGATCATTTTAGGAGGTGCAACATATAGTTTTTATGAAAGCAATATCATAAAAATATGCCAACAGACAGATGTCAATGGGCTCCTGAAAAAAATTACTTATCTGTGTATTGGTCTCAGTTCATTGCACAATTCGTCCGGAAATCGCTATCTCGATTATTAGTGCCCAAAGGCAAATAACCTTACAGTACGATGACAGTACCATTCACTTGGGGTATTTATTTATTTATTTATTTATTTGTATTTTTTTTTCTCCTAAAGATGCAGAATATTTCAAGTCATCAGCCAAGGTTGTGTTTCATTGTCTTTTGCTATCCTGGTTGTATTTGACCTTTGATACCTACACGAGAGCATGTTAATTATTAATTATTAAAAATAATTTCCTTGTAAATGATATGTTCTGATTCGCTGTGTTGATTTTAGGATAAAGAAAGTTGAATTTAATTGATCCAGAGTTATTAATTAAAATCTGGATTCACAAGCATGGTATGTGTGTTTGAATGGCAACATAGTGATACACTTAGCTTGCATGTATTTGTATAATCACGCAATAGCCAGTGAGAGATTGGTCACTCAGAATGATGAAATTCTATTGGTACGTGTAGATTCAGTATATATAAATATAAAAATCTATTTTCTGATAGTTTACTCATATCTAAAAACATATGACCAACTTTGATGAAAAAAGATGATATACATGTATGTGCAAAAAGTCACTCAATATTATTGCTGATGAAAGACATTCTGGACTTGAATGCTTCAAGGGAGAGAGATTCAGTAACATTTTGTTCTAGGGAGTTCCACGAATTTGCTCCTGTGTAGCTCCAGCTTTGCATCTAATGGCATGTTTTGGAAGGTGCCAAGTTATTTGCAGTTGGCCTGAGGTTTCTTGTTGTAACTTCAGTTATATATTTCAATAGATCATTAAAGTATGAGGGACATTGCTGATTTATGATTGGTGATTTTTGTTTGATATACATGTACTAATTAATTTGGTTCATTCAGGAATTTCCTTCTTAGGAAGAATAGAAGAAAATACAAACATTTCTTTCAATTCCACATTCATAAAGCAAGTCAAAACTTGTACATGTAATTCATTCAGAAATTTTCCTCCCAAAATAAGAGAGGAAACAAAAAAAAATTGACAACTTTTTTTATTTTGCCTTTTATGTAATGAATTAACATGTTGAAAAACTGAGGGAAAAATAGAAGAAGTACTCTGAATCCACTACTATTTTGTCAGAGACGAACTAGAGCAAATTATGTTAGCAAAAAAACACGTCAGTTTCACTGAGGCGTAAAACTTGAACTATGTGAAATGTAACATTGTACCGCACTGTATTATCTCTACTTGTTTGTGCTCACCAGGCATTAATTACACATACATCACAGATGAATATAACAACATGTATTTCATATCATGTACAGAAACACCTGAACTCCTATGATATCTAATACTGGTTGTACTTATGTATGCATGAACCACAATCGATCTTTGGCAAATCTGACAAGCCACAAACTTTTCTCTTTATTAGATAACATCTGCTGGATGATGTTATTCCTTCAAATTACAATATTAATTAACTTTGGATCAGCCTAATAGTTTTTTTAATCACAAACTTTACGGCAATTAAAAGGAGATGGTACAAGTAAGGCTGGAAGGAGATGGTACAAGTAAGGCTGGAAGGAGATGGTACAAGTAAGGCTGGATTTTGGCCTATATGTGGTGCAGTTGAAATCGAAAAATATAAAATGTTCTAAAAATAATTGTTTTTAATTTAACGACAAGAGAAAATATACCCTATTTCTTCTAATTATTCAGGCGGCAAAACTTAACTTCAGGCTATTGTGCAGAGAAATTCTGCAAACATTCTACAAATTTCAGTAGCTATCTTTGCAGTTCTTGGGATGAATAACATATCCATACCACAGTATTTACCCTCAGCTGACATAAAGATGGATTTTTTTCTGCATCCAAGTCTTAAAATGCTGTTTGAAAAATAAGAAGAAATAGGATATGTACACAATATGTGAAAGTTCTAGCTCGATTGCGTTATGACATACACTGAAAGCCGCAGCAAGTGCTACTTCGTGAAAAACAGTGTCCAAATCGAGTCATTTGAACACACATTTAGATGTGAAGGACCCCTTGGAGCTTGGACCAAAACGCCATTTAACCTGGTTATATGCAGTGACATATCTCCAATGCTGGAAAATCTTTCTGGTTCAAGGGGTGTGTGTGTTTAAATGACTTTTAATCTCATGTCATACATGCATGTAACTATAATCATAATGCAATCGAGCTAGGACTTCTACATATTGTGTACATATATTTTCTCTTCTCATTACATTAAAAAACAATTATTTTTAGAACATTTTATTTTTTTCTATTTCAACCGCACCACATTTAGGCCAAAGTGCTGCATTATCGTACCATCATAGCTTTCAACAATATTTCAGTCCTATCACAATGTTCGCATCTTATTTCTTCTAATTCTTTGGGGTCCTATTCTTTTTTTCTCACCACGGGTGCCTCAGTTAGTCGCCTCTTACGACAAGCTATCTGAGGAGCAGAGACCCTTAATTCTTCCTATGACCTGGGGTGTGCATAACGACACCCCAGATCAATCCCATGTTTTGTGCATAACGACACCCCAGATCAATCCCATGTTTTGTGCATAACGACACCCCAGGTCAATCCCATGTTTTGTGCACAGCGACACCCCAGGTCAATCCCATGTTTTTGTGCACAGCGACACCCAAGATCAATCCTATGTTTTGTGCACAGCGACACCCAAGGTCAATCCATTGTTTTGTGCACAGCGACACCCAAGATCAATCCCATGTTTTGTGCACAGCGACACCCAAGATCAATCCCTTGTTTCGTGCACAGCGACACCCCAGGTCAACTTAATGTTTTGTGCAGAGTGACACCCCAGGTCAATCCCATGTTTTGTGCACAGCGACACCCCAGGTCAATCCCATGTTTCCTACACAGCAACACCCCAGATCAATCCCATGTTTTGTGCACAGCGACACCCCAGGTCAATCCCATGTTTTGTGCAGAGCGACACCCCCAGGATAATCCCTAGAAGCCCCAGAGGGCTTTTTAATTACAATGATGACTGGCATAAATATTTTGTGATTTAATTGACTTCATACTACCCTGTTATTTGAAAGACCACTGAGGGCCCCTTGCAAGAAAGATTGGAGACTGATATTCAGCTGTGTACCACAGTTGTTGACTGTGTTACCAAACAAAGGCTGTAATATGGACATCAGGTACATGTACCTACCTTCTGGCTTTTATTTTATCCTCAGCTTGGAAATAGAAATCGTTTTGGTTTTTGTGATAAAGTTTGAAGACATTTGGTCGGTCCATCTCCTTCTCCTCTGCCAGGCAGACCTGATAACCGGGTAATGGTAAAGAGTTCATCGCACATACATCCTGGGGATGAAACATGGGACAATAAGGTCAGGTACAGCAACACAAACAAGCTGGGAATTAAAACTCTGAAAGTCTTTTGAACACCTATCAGAAAAATATATCCGGACTCAGAAAATGGCAAAACCGTGCTACCTTCTGCTTTAGTTCAGAAATTATTAAAAATCGTGCAATTTCTGTGAACAAATACAATGTATATACACAGTATATTTGACCTTTGAGCAGAGACGAATCATTCCTGAATTCACCCAATTCACTGTCAGCTACAATTCATCAACATTGCCAATTTAATCAACACCGGGTTGAGCTTTGTTTGGTTTATATACTAGATTCACTTTCAAGTATATCATATCTGTCTGTTAATATACATACTTTATATGATATTTATGAAATGAATGTGCATGCACAGAAAAGTTAGTTGAAGTGACAATCGTTCTTGGACCTAATGTATAACTTAGCTTCTTGCTCCGACATGTGAATGGGCTTTACAAAGGTGAGCAGTGATATTTGGAAGTAGCATGTGAGAGGCATGGATGTAGGTGTCCACAAGGAGTGACCTTTCTTGTTTCAAGTACAGACATTTCATGCAAAGTAGGCGGCGATTAATGGGCTGTTTTGGTCATAGTGGGGGCCAAAAAGGGATGCCTACCACTTTCTAATGACCATATTTGGTGAGGTTTCCCTCCCTCAAGAGTGTATATATCTCTTCATGAAAACTTCTTTTGTCATATGGGCTTATATTATATATATATCTTTATAATGATGAATTGTATTCCTGAAGGTCTCTAGTGAGTATTGTGTCACCCTCGAAAACATGAGATTGATCTAATCAAAACCCCTCGGCTTTCCCCAAGTGATAGAGACCCATGTGTTGTGTGAATTGGGGAAGAGATAGTTCTATATGGGATGATGAAGATATACTGGTAGTTAGTTACATTAAGGCATATAGGACAGAAATAAAAAAATTATATATCTGTAAAGGGGCATAACTCTGTAAAATATGGGTCGAGGGGAGCCACTTTCGATAGGCATGTGACTTAGCACTCTGTAAAATAAGAACCGAGACAAATAAGCTGTACCGAACACGGATCTACAGACTAACTTGTACATTCAGCTACAGATAACAAAATCTGAGATTATTACATCCGAAAGGGGCATAACTCCATAAGCCGAGGCGAGTAATCCTTTGTTTGTTGGTAGAATACAACAATATAAATAAGTTTCCAAAATATAGTAGCAATACCGAACACAGTTCTGCAGATATAGTTGGTTACATGCAGGCATATAGGACAGAAATAGAAATTAACCCTTGTCCTGTCAGCCAGTTATACGCTGGTCAAAGTGTGAGTGCCAGAATGTCAAGCAGAGTTGAACTGTTCAAAATGGGCTCAAAAGACGCGACTGTCTGGTCGTTGAAATTTATAAATAAATTGGAATAATGGATGGTATTTGATGCACGATACATCAATTTGAAACACTGAACATACACTCAGGAAATATTTGGCATTTTACAGCTTTAGAAATATATAGGAATCGTAATTCGGCAAAAATTGTGTACCGTAAAACTCACGTTAGAATTCTATCACGTTCAGAGTACTACCGATGGACGGTCTGGTTTGCTTCATCTCCACTTAATAACTCGTCTAAATTCTTATAGATGTCACAGTATGTATTCCTGGTTTCTCGTAGCATAACGATTATTGAATATTTATTGAATATTCCAAGTAAATCGGTAAAAATCCTTTTGTTTACGCGAAGTGTGGCTTCCCTCAGCGAAACCAAGCGCCATTCTGACTCCGTCGAAATCGGCCAGGGCGCATGCGTAACTCGTGAATATTTTATGCTAATGAGCAGTTGAAGCAGTTTGACCAATCAGGAAGTCGGCTTACGTCAGGTGATCAGCATTTTCCCGGGTTTATTGGAGTTGAATGGAAAGGACTCGAAACACATGACCATTTCACCCAATAAAATCGACGCATTTTTACTATGTGACTGACACGAGAAAGGTTGTAAAGAATGAAAGCAGAGTTGTTGCCCTTCAATTTGACATCTTTAACGTTGGGATTGCCTTCCGGGTTTTCGTTGGAGAAGCTTGTAAACAAGGTGCGTTTTTACGCGTTTCAACAAACTTTTCTGAATAAATGACGCTCTGTTTTACATTTGTAGACGATCTTCACATAAATAAGTGTCTTTTTTAATAATAAACACCGAACTCACGTGAAATAATTAATGAAATAATACGTTATAGTTGGAGTAAGCCGTGTCTGGTTTGATTTTTCCACACGTGGCTCCAAATTCTTTCGAAAAACGATAAAACGTCCGACAGTTTCTCGGAACGTATATATCCGGAGTCGACACTGGGAACTTGACAGTCGAGCAACGTGTATACACGGAGTTGACAGGACAAGGGTTAATATATCAGTAAAGGGGCATAACTCTGTAAAGTATGGGCCGAGGGGAACCACTTTCGATAGGTGTCTGACTTAGCACTAGTGTAAAATAAGAACCGTGACGAATAAGCTGTACCAAACACGGATCTTCAGATATAACTTGTATATTCAATTATAGATAACAAAATCGGAGATTATTACACCCGAAAGGGGCATAACTCCATAAGCCGAGGCGAATAATCCTTTGTTGGCTTGTAGAATACAGCAATATAAATAAGTTTCCAAAATATAGTAGCTATACCAAACACAGTTCTGCAGATATAGTTGGTTACATTCAGGCATGAAGGACAGAAATAAAAATTAATATATCTGTAAAGGGGCACAACTCTGTAAAATATGAACCGAGGGGAGCCACTTTCGAAAGGCGTCTGACTTAGCACTTTGTGAAATAAGAACCGAGACGAATAAGCTGTACCGAACACGGATCTGCAGAAATAACTTGTACATTCAGCTACAAATAACAAAATCGGAGATTACTACATCCGAAAGGGGCATAACTCCATAAGCCGAGGCGAATAATCCTTTGTTGGCTTGTAGAATACAACAATATAAATAAGTTTCCAAAATATAGTAGCTATACCGAACACGGTTCTGCAGATATAGCTGGTTACATTCAGGCATCTAGGACAGAAACAGAAACTTTCGATAGGCGTCTGGCTTAGCACTAGATAAGTAAGTGTTGAAAATTTGGTGGTTGTGTCTCAAGCGGTTTTGCCTAAAATGCGGTAACGGACGGATGGACGTACGGACGGACGGACGTACATGGCGACGACAATACCCCGAGGCCAAAATGGCCGAGGGGTTAAAAAGGATAAAATTATAATTATTATAATACCTGAGGAGCTTTGAAGTAGTAGAGTACAAAGTCTGTGTGAATAGCACAGCATCGTCTGGTCCAGCTCTTACCCCGGTCACTACTATAGTGTAGATATCCACTAATGATGGAAGGGTCGTTGGCTTTCACCTGTAATAATACAGTACATCTCCATGATAACTAATCAAGAGTATTCAAGAATAAGTAAAATCACACTATGTGATGTGTAGACAGTAAACTCAATCAATAAATTTCCATGTTCATTTAATGTCACCTCACACGACAACTTTCTCAACAAGAAAGACTTGAAATAAAATTGAAATGCAATGCAGCAAAGAAGCAATCAGAGAGTGCTTGGCGTGAGTATACCTTCCCCACTCCAGGCCATGGGGTAACATGAGGGTGAGACTCACAAAACCTCTCGGCTTCCCCCAATTGAGAAATGTGCTGAGAATGTGCAACATATTATGGCTGTATTTATTAATTATTCAGTATTGTCCTTTTTAGAGCATATCATTAATTCTGCCGATATAACAGCTACATTCAAGCATATATCACAAAAGGGGCATAACATGGTAAAATAAGGCCCAAGGCGAGTAATATTTTTTTTGGCTTCTACAATACAAGTAGATAAATAATTTGGTAGCTGTACTGAACACAATTCTTCAGATATAACTGGTTAATACATTCAAGCATATCCACGATTTTTACACCCGGAAAGGGGCATAACTCCATAAAATAAGGGCTGAAAAACTGAAAATTATTGCACCTGAAAGGGGCATACCTCTGTAAAATAAGGGCTGAGGCGACTAATTTTCTGTTGGCTTCTAAATTACAACTATATAAATAAGTTCCAAAATGTAGTAGCTGTATCAATCACAGTTCTGCAGATATAGTTGATTACATTCAAGCATATATAACAAAATATGAAACTATTACATCTGTGAAGGAGGATAAAGTTCTCTTTAAAAGATATTGGCAGAGAGGAGCCATTTTCGATAGGCGTCTGACTTATTAATAGATAAATAAGTTCCCAAAATTTGGTCACAGTACCTCGAGTGTTTTTTCCTAAAATCGGTAACGGACGGACAGACGGACATACATGGTGATGAAAATACCCTGAGGCCATTTTGGCCGAGGGGTAAAAACAACTATATAATAGGTAGTCAGAATATCAGCTATATACATGTTATAAATATTCAGAAGTTATTGTGAAACAAGGAAGTACAGAGCATATATTGTAGTCGATGATAAAGGGTCATAACTCTTGGGACATCATCAAAAGAGCAGCAAAATTGGCCATGCACACCTACATGGTACCACAGAAATTCTCTAATAATACAATGACAGGAAGTGACATTTTCCACCTTAGAATCAGGGGGTGATCAAATTTATTAGGACAGAAAAGGGTATATAAAACAAACACCTGACAGTACACATCTACAAGGAACAAAGTATCTCCCATATAAGTTTTGAAGTTGTCTATCAAGTATAGAAGCTGTCTACCATTAAACAGGCATCCAATCATCTCGAGTATAAAGGGACATTACCAGTACTGTGGAAATCGTCGAAATAGGCAAACAACTGGACATTGCACATCTGCAATGTACTCATCTGCCATGCAAGTTTCGAAGTTGTTAAAGAAACAGTAACCGAGATATGGCCTGGACAAACACATATCAATGTTGACAATAACAATGACTTCAATTGAAGGGAGGCAAATGAAATGAATATATTTTTAAAAGTAGTCATATATATATATATATATCAGGATGCTTAATAGCAAAAACCTGGGTTGAAAACGTTGCCTCAAGGAGAATTTGCTTGCCCAAATGAAAATTGACAGCCCCAGGAGATCAGGCAAAGACTATAATTTACATGTTGAATACATTTCAGGGACTGATTACATGTATATAGGCATGTGTAAACAACCAGTCAGATTCTATAAACTGCATTGTCATGAATGTCATGAATGTCATACATGTATTTACCACATTCATTTCTGTTGTTTTTTTCAAATTAATCTTAAATTTTATTTGAATAAATCACAATCTTTAATTGAGAAACCCCATTATTACTGCATTAATTAAAATTTTAATTGCTTCGTTAATTTTCCTGTTGCTGAGACCAGTGTCTGCCTCATTAATTAATTATAAATTTTCTCTAGAAAGAACAGTTTATTGACCGACATAAAAGGTACCCCCAAGACATAACGATATATATGTATATACATGTGTATATATAATTTTGCTGATCAGAGTTCCATTTTACCTGAAGAATTTTTTTCTTCTTTTGTGACTCCGTCTGAGCCTTTTCTGGACTGCCATCTTTGAGCCGTTGATGACAGTTATCACAGACCCTGTTTAACGGTTTGTTGTCATATGTCAGTTGTACCTTTTTGGAGGAGCATTTCCCACAAACCACCTAAAATGAGATATTGTACAGATCAAAATTAGTTAATCCCAGCTGAGCATCTGGTATGTTTTGAGGGAACATTTTCACGAATGATATTCACAAAAAAATACACGGTGACATCTGTTCTCTAACTTCAGTGTTTCATCGACAGGTATACACACCTTGACCCCAGATTTTCAGGCAGGAGCAGATACAGCAGCGAGGTGAACAAATTTTTTGGTCTGGGGCCCGCATTCTCATGACAATTTTTATAATCTCATATGGAAATTTTTTGTCTGGAAATGCGTCTGATGTGTTTCAGAGCATCTGAGAACGTCTAGCGGCTGGGGCCCGCCTAGGGCATTTCCAGACAAAAAATTTCTCTCGAAAAATTGTCATGAGAATTTCATGAGAAAATGAGTCTTTTTTTGCAGATTTAGACTTTTGAGAAGATAAACTCGTCCGTGAGACCGGGAGGTTAGTCCATATTTCTTGATACTCACGGAAATTCCGTGAGACTTGGCAACTGAAAACTGGCGATCTCTGCACTGGTGACATAGATCAGGGAGAGACAACTCCCAAAGAACATGACTAGGAACCTGAACTAACCAGGATCGGTCCGTGGACGTTTCTGAATAAAACGGCCTATTCCCCCACCTGTTGCCTTCACAAGCTCAGCAGTTCTCTTCTGACTGTTGGCAAAGCTTCCGCTTTTCAGATTATGAGAACTCCCAATGGTGGGCGACCGACCACAAGGTATTTTCGTCTGCTTTCTTCACAGGAAGTAGAAGTCTGCTCGAATCAACTTCGCTACCAGGGGTCGCTGCGCAAACACCTTGTTCCATTTGGCCCGCAAGACGATAATTTCCGGCTAGCATTCAGCGTAGTTAAAGTTATCATTTCCCTATCAAGTTATCAAGTGAAGTTCATATGAATCTGGTTGATGAAAGTAACATGGCGGCTCGCATTGGAAATTTATGTCTTGATTTCGCCGTTTCATTTTTGAAGTGACACACAAACGTGAGTAAACCATCTCAAAATTAAATACAAAACGTAAATTTGCTGCATAATAAACTATAATACCTGGATTTTTTCGTCGTAATTTGGGCGTTTTTCATTTCTTAATTTGGGCGTTTTTAGACCTCGTTTATTTTGGCCGCCGTATAACAGTATAAAATAAGGCCTGTATCTGCCCCCGTCAGGAATTGCCTACTCAGATATTATTTTATCAGACCAAAATTTAGCCGAATTGCATCGATCTCTACATCATATGATCAAATTGCATCGATCTCTACACCATATGATCAAATTGCATCGATCTCTACATCATATGATCAAATTGCATCGATCTCTACACCATATGATCAAATTTTGCCGAATTTAGCTTGTAATCAAACTTTTATTGAAACATCATTTACAATCAAACTTGATGAAACTTTAATTTCAGCCCCCAATATCCTCTCCCCACACCCACACACACTTTCTTCTATTTCTAAATATATGTAAGTCAGCAATCATGACCTCTGAGAGCGTATCTAACGATGCATGGAAAGCAAATCATTAGTTTAAACTACAACAGGATGTAGAACAAATACTGGGATATAATGACCCAAGACTTGAGTACATCATCACACCTAAGCAGGATACATTAGCTGGGAGAGTTCAG
Organism: Hanleya hanleyi; assembly: GCA_036873755.1. Taxonomy (NCBI): domain Eukaryota; kingdom Metazoa; phylum Mollusca; class Polyplacophora; order Lepidopleurida; family Hanleyidae; genus Hanleya; species Hanleya hanleyi. The sequence continues at coordinate 60,048 of JAVTVY010021449.1, read as the reverse complement.
TTCTCCAGAATTTCCATGCGTGTAACTCTATCATGGGGACACCGAACATATTGAGGTTTTCTCGGCCTGATGATTTAAGTTATCATCCCATGTCCTTCAGGACACGGATACATATAATTCTAATTGCCATGAGATACATGTACCAGTGGCCAGATAGGGGCTGTCTACATTTGAGTGACCTACACAGAGCCTTTTTTATTTCAGTTCACCAGCAAACACTATTAAATTAAATATGGTCCCTTAACAGAGAGATTGAAGATACATGTAAATGATGATTATAAAACAAGGTTATTCACACCTTTCCACCAAGTATTAAATTTCTTCTCAGAATAGTTCAGAGTGCAGCATTCAAGCCCATTTCCACCCAACAGAGATGAACCAGAAGGTCGGAGTCACTTCAATGGGGAACAAGGGCTGACAATTCTGATTAAGATGCCATTTACCGCATGTAGACACCTCAACAAGTTGCAAATATGTTGGAGTTTGCAGTCTAACTTTGATACTCAGGGAGTTCATGCTAATAGCATTTTGTGATGTCACCAAGTGAACTCAAGATAATGAGCTAAATTTACTGGAATATTCACAATTTAATCTATTTCAAACTTATAGTGTTGCTTATTTGTTGTGTTCTGTGATATAAGTTTGTTTTTGGAAAATTTCAATTATTTTTATACATTTTATGGGCATTTCTTTAATTTATAATGAGAGGAATATTATCAAAAGCAAACATATGAAGAAAATTTACTGATCGGCCCCTTCTCTAAAAGATTATGTATGGCTGTTAATATTCAAATATTTTGTAGTATATTGGATCAAGAATGTGAATGCATGATCATTGATAACTTCAAAACGAAGAAATAATGTTTCACTTACCCTGCCGCAGGCTCTACAATGATGGCGACGCCTGAATGTCGTAAATGATAATGTACACTGCATGCACATCGTGACGGCTTCATCTCGGATCCATTCCGGTGCCCGTTTTCCCAGATCTGTGTCATCTAAGGAATGATTCTGTAACAGCATAGCATGATATTAGGACTGTGTTTACAAATGGGTTACCATGGTTACCATAATATGTACATTTACTTAACCCTTAAGCACATGTTACAGGTTACCAATGATCTATTCATGGTAATCTACAACAGGTTTCCTGTCAGAGAAAACTAGAGGTGGCGCTCTGACCCTTGAGTTACAGCTGGCTAGAAATGTGTCGTCATTGTATTTTTGATCATCTGTAATCAAAGACTACAAAAATACCCCCCGTTTCCCCAGGTAATAGGACTCAGTGAGATAACCAGGAGAAAAATAAGCTCATCTGTTGTGTCATGCTATAATAAAGGAACCTGTTTAGAAAAAGACATATAGTATAGGATTTCATTGGAGACATCATACCTCAAGGTACCTGTATAGCGAATGTGGGAATAATCGGGTGATTCGTTTTTGATTTATTTGTAAAATCCGAAATGGTGACAGGAAGATAGAAATTGCAATTAGACCCTCATGTGGCACCACGTACACAAGCGAAAAATTAAACATTTACAAACAATGTTGGTATTTATTATCAAATCAAACCTGCTATTGTTATGCCATTATCTTATGGAGATCCTATTGCAGACTGGTCGGTCGGCCTGTGATCGGTGCTGCCCCCCCCCCCCCCTTTTTCTTGAAAGCTAGGCGACCACATGCTGGGCAGCTAAGAGCGGCCCTAGTGTGGTCAATCTATCTGTCTGTACTGACAGGTCTCTCAGATAGAAATCCATAAATGTGAAATTGGCACTTCAAGCACAGGACTGGACAATGTCATCCACCGATACGTTCTTCCATAAAGGCTATGATGTGGCGATGGCTCGTATTTCATGGGAAGATGCAGAGGCCAGAAGCGGTGGAGCGTCGAGGGCGAGTTCATATGTCCACTTAATGGTCTTTCTCAACCAAGAGGCCACAGTATTCTTGGTGATGTCCTTTGGGAGAAGAGAGAGCAGCAGTAGTCGACGAGAACCTCTGATTGGATCGGTACGGGTGAGGTAAGGACGTATTGCTCGTACTGGACATAGTAATTTGTCGTCATCAAGGCCATGGAAAAAATGTTAATGCAGGGATGGAGTACAGACGTTGAGCACAAGGTCCTTGATGTAGTCTCATTCTTGGCGATGAACTCTGGAACAGGGCGCAAGGAGATGCGTGACCAATCTGCCGTCCAAGTCATCGATTTCCTTTCCAAGGCATGAAGCTCGGATACTCTAGACACCAGGGCGAAGGCCGCAAGGAAGGCAGTCTTGTAGGAAACAGCTTTAATAGAGGCTGACTGTAGTGGTTCAAAGGGTGGGCGAAGGAATGCGCTGAGAACCACACCAATATCTCACTTTGGTAATAGTTGACGGGAACGACGGGACTGTAAATCACAGGCATGTATAAGAGCGGAGATATTGTGATCCAGTCAATGCCCGGGCCAAGGCTGACCGGTACCCTTCAGTAGTGCTGCTTTTAAACTTATCTCGGTGTAGGTGAAGAAGAAAGTCTGCAACTATAGGAAGAGAGGCAGTGTCGGGATCGGAGCCTCGACGTCGACACCACGCAACAAAATATTTCCACTTAGACTGATAGAGCTGTGATGTGGAGAACCGGTTGGATGAAACCATCGTCTCTGCAACATCTGCTGAAAATCCTTGGTCTGTGAGCGCACTCTGGATAGTCTGCAGACGCGTAGGTTGAGCCACTGCGGGTTGTGATGGAGTAGCCCGTAAGGTTGGCTTAACAGGTTGGCCCAAACTGGTAGGCGACATGGTGGGGCGGTGAGTAGAGGGATCAGAGCCGGAAACCACGGTCGACGGGGCCACACTAGAACAACGAGAAGAATGATGCAAACAGGTCGATCAGAGGGGTTTCCCAGATGCTGGTGATGCGTTGGAAGACCTCTGGATGCACTCGGTCTGCAGAACAGTGTCGGGACGAGAAAGCTGATCTGCTAGTACATTGAGCCGACCTGGAACATGACGAGCACGAAGCTGGCAGTGATGTTGCAGAGCCCAGTCAAAGAGGGTCCAAACCAGACGAAATGTTGGATAGGATCCGGTGGTACCCATCTTGTTGATATGAGCAATGACGGTCAAATTTTCTGTTGCGATGAGAAGAGACGAATTCACCAGAAGAGGACTCCAATACGGGACTACACAGATGACAGCTTTCATTTCCAAGAGGTTGATATGAAATTTGGCATCCGATGTCGACCATCTGCCGGACATCAGGTCGTCTAGATGGGCTCCCCAACCGGTCTCGGACACATCGGTGTAGAGATGGTGTAGTGGAGCTGGTGGTACAAAGGGTACTCCCCGCATGACATTGTAACGGAACTGCCACCAAATCAGATGTGGATGTAGAGACGTCAATAACGGAACTAGCGGATTGAGGAATGACATCTGAAGATACCCCTGCAGGTGGTATTGCAGAGGCCGAACTTGAAGATGACCGTAGTGAGTGAGGTCTTGAGTGGATGCGAGTAGACCTAAAAGTTGTGAAGAAATGGATCGACGACGAGATGGTGGAGGAGAACATGGTGGAACCCGAGACCGACGTAAAGGTGACCGGAATTGATGACGAGGCGAGCGAGACCGGCGAACCCAAGTTGGAGAGCGACGTGCTGGTGTGTGAGAATGGCGTGGCTGAGTAGAGGTGGGACGCTGTGATGCACGAGAATGGTGTAAAGATGAACCGGACCGATGTGATGGTGAACGAGACCGGCATTGATCTAAACGACCCCGACGTAATGGCGAAGGAGACCGGCGTTGATCTGAACGACGTCGACGTGATGGTGAATGGGACCGGCGTCGAGAAGTACCAGAACGACGAGATGAAGAACAAGACGGGCGACGTGATGTACGAGAACGTCTACATGGTGAAGGAGAACGACGATGTGGCGTACGAGAACGGTTTGGAATCACTCGACCAGCCGGAGAAGAAACTGCAGAAGTTGAAGTCCCGGAGGATGAACGTGCAGTCATAGCCCGATAAGTTCTTTTGGACAAAGTCGATGTATACACAACAACAGACGACTGAACGCAGTCGTAGCCCGAGGTGCCATAACGGAATCCATGTCGAAGTTTGCTGTAAGCTGAAAAGAATGGCTCTTTTGTCCAGTCTCAACAACAAAAGGCTGGTCTGTACAGGTGGTCGACGACTTCTGCTTGCCCATTGTCTTCTTTCCCTTTGTTGTCCGAGAAGCAGTAGGAGACCGTTGTGTAGCACCCGACCTGGTTGAAAGCTCGTCAAACGAGTTCTTGGCATGCTTGACCGTACCGCTGGGGGGAATACCAGGGGACAATAGAGACGGCTCTGGCAGGTCCTCATTGATTTTCCTGTCCAATGCGAGGACCATCTCGGCTTGTTGTCTCTCGTATAACGGTAGACTCAGGTCCCCAGAGGCCTGTAAAAGAAATGCACGCCTGGCCTGCGCATAATTTGCCCAGGCCGGATCATCCCAGGATATACATTCTAAACATGTAGCTTTACGATAGCAAAGATGGCTTTTGCAAGAAAAGCAAAGCGAATTTAAGTCCAATTTTGACCAAGAACGCCTGCACGACTGGCAGCGTTTAGGATTCCCGGGATCAGATAGTTTAGACATTGTTTATACAATGTGCCTGCTAGTATCTAGACTCAGTTCCCTAACTCAAAGTTACACTAAATCTAACACTAAGCGGAGCTCTTTCAAAACGCGTGCACCCGCGGTGGTTGCAGAGAAGAAAAAGAAAGTGGGAAGTGCGTCACGGGCGCATGGGCAGAGTAACCTATAGATGAGGCTCCAGAGGGTGAGAACTTTTAGTCTGCAATAGAATCTTCATAAGAAGATATGGCATAACAATAGCAGGTGTAGATTTGAGCAATAAATAGAATCCTTTAACACACAAATGCTGTATACCAAATTTGATGGTTGAGCTGCAACAGTTCTTCTTGCAGAGTGTTATTGTCATTATATGGATATTTTCCATTTGGTTGCCATGGAAACCACAAAAAGCATCAAAATGTACCCAATTGTGCATTGTCACAACACTGTTGCATACCACATTTGAAGTCTCCACCTGCAACGGTTCGGCTTCTAGAGCATCAACATAATTATATGGGTATTTTCCATTTAGTTGCCATGGGAACCACAAAAAAAACATCAAAATGTACCCAATTTGAATAGGCTTGTGCTTTGCCATACAGCAATGTTGCATACCAAATTTGAAATCTCCAGCTGCAATGGTCCGGCTTGTAGAGCGTTAACATCGTTACATGGATATTTTCTGTCTTGCTGCCATGGAAACCACAAAAATCATAGAAATGTACCCAATTTCAATAGACTTGTGCTTTGCCACACATCAAAGCTGTACACCAAATTTGAAGTCTCTAGATGGAATGGTTCAGCTTCTAGAGCGTTGACATCGAAATTCCGATGGACGGACAAGCTGAATCCAGTATACCCCCCTATACTTCGTAACGGCGGGTATAATTCCAATACTTCGTAACGGCGGGTATAATTACAGCACAGGCCTGACTTCCCTGGCTAACTACACAAAATTGTTCACATGGTTGCAATAACTATATTTCTGTTGCAACAAAAATTCAACATCATTATGTTCATCAGACATATAAACTTACCTCTGTACTCTGTAGATGCTTAAACTGACCCAACTTCATAGATTCTTTCCTTCTCGTGAATTCTTGAACAACGCTCCATAATTTCTGTGGACAAAACAGTTGAAGTTGAATGAATAGAGTCAAAGGTGAAGTTTGTGAAATTGACAGTTTGGTGAACAGTGTAATAATTCAACCAGAGGAAGTGTCTTCTCTCATCCCAATGATGTTTATTCAAATTTATTAGAATGGAATGTCGAGTTTATGATACAAAACAGGGTCTTACATGTTTTTTTTTTCATTACCCTGCAAACCGTGGATACTAAGCTTCGTGCCATGCCCCCTCCATGTCTCACTAATTTGTGATTGGCTATTATCCTAAGATCAGTGTTCGCTGATTTATTTTCTGACTGACTTTCAAATTACTACAATATCCAATGTCAATATCAAAATATATGTCAATATCCAACTGATCTTCACAGAAACAGTTCAGTATATAGCTTAGGGAAACTGTAACAGGACAATATCTCTTCAATAAATGTTGAACATACCGATTTCCACTCATCACTTTCCTCTAATGAGCTGAAAAGAAATTGATAGATATTGTAACATTAACACTGACTGGATTATAACTCAGTGATTCTCATCTAACACATGCTACCATTGCCCAATGTTATATCCTATATTCCATGAATATAAGTTACATGTATATATTTATGGTGCATTCAGAGAAGAGATCTGGAACAATAGAAGTAAAAATAAAATAGAGAAAAGGCCAAACTCCCATCATTTACATCTGTACTCTCATGTTTAATAACTTGTTTTAGTTTGTGTATAAATCAACTCTTTACACATTGCAAAACTGAATTTCAGTGTCATTTACACCTTTCCAATTTGCACAAGCATTGATGGTCCATTTCTTTCGCGCTTAAGAGATCTCAATGGCCAAGAACTCTGCGACACATACAAATAAATAAGTGAATAGTTCCACAAAATAATGTTCAGTTTAATTACTCTGGTACGAATGATTATAAAATCAATCTAACAGAGAATATGCTTTAAGGGCCCTGGAAATGTCTTACCTTGCTTGGAACTCTATGATCTTCTGTTTGCTGGTCACTTTAAAGGTGAACGGAATGTTAGAGTTGTCTCCCTCCATGATCTACAAAATAGACAGGTATTATTAAAACAGAATGCATCCAATCATCCTACCTGGTGACAATTGACGCGTATGTGATGAGATATCAGCCAGTGCTGTTTAAATCTCTTAGAATGCATTCAGATTTAATACACACACACGCAATATCTGAAGAGTATTGAAGCCTACCTCAACCTGGTTTAGAAGTAGAATACCATTAAGTCCACAAAAGGTTCAGGTTTACTGAGTGTTTGTTAACACAAGATGGTTTAATTTTTCACTTGGCAAACACATATATTCACTATTTGATGCCAAGCAAAAGTTAGTTGCACAAAATGTTACAAAGTTTAGTAAAACAAATAGAAATATAAATAGTACTGAATTAAAATAAATGATAAGATTAAATATTGCAAGATTCCCATAGTGAAATCATTTAAGGGGAGACGCGGCTTGACATATCGGGGCTGATCAATAAAAAAATGGAAAATAAGATTTTGTATTTTTTACGTCCATAATGTGCCCAAATTTCACATAAATAAATTTATTGACCGACAAGATCATTGAAAATAGTTTAATTAATACTTAATTATTCATGTTGTTAAACTTTCTCTGCCATTATTCACCAAAAACCGCTGAAAACGGCAAGTTTTGGTTGTTGACAACAGCCTTTTATCATTGGCGTTGTTGTTGTTGCCGTACATCATTGGAAAGCGGAAGTTCCAAGCTGTAACTTGAATTTGGGTTAGATCGGCAATCTCCGCCTCAATCCGGTGTATTCCCGAGAGAAAATACAGTCGAACTCTTACGGAAACATCAATATATGGCAGAAGCTCATTATCATACGGCTCGGGGTCTCGGAAACATCCTTTTATGGCGAAAGAAAGCTCATTACCATATCACTTCGGGGGACAACGGAGCTTCCCGAGTGACGTCAATTGGAGTGTCTGGGCATGCGCACTCGGTCACTTCCTTAGCAACGGCTCAGAGCGAAATGGTGAATGTTCGATGGCTTGAACTGTTTGAAGCGTGAAAGAAACAATAAATCATGCCTATGCACAATTTTTGTATATCGTTGGAACGCGCCAAATTGTCAAGGAAATAGTAGAAACGACTCGTGGCTGTAGAAACTGAATAAAACTACAGTTTTTTCACTCCAGAGCGCCACTTTGATGGCGTACACCCAACCATTCGGCTAGCAAATGTTTATGGCCCATTCTCTCGAAAATCAGTTTTCCGGCCGAAATCGTTCCTAAGGAAAAATAGTTTGCCGCTATTTATTTATGGATCTTCAAGAAAAATTCAGGGAATATTCCTACGATATGGACACACATTATTAAATGGTTTTCAGTGGGAAATTATGTTATGTGGCCGTTACCTGGGAACCTTTTGTGGCAATTTTTTCAGTGAAAAGTATTATCAACTTTTGTGTTTGTGCAAATCAATGATTATCACCATAATACCATATAAAAATGTTCTAATAATGTGCATACACGCTCAGTAATGTAAAATATAAATGTTTTGTGCAATAAAAATCAAAACGCAGGTCAAATGATTTTTCCTCGTGACGTTTATTGAAAATGACCAGGTGGCACTGCTGGTGTGGTTCTAGTCACGTGACCACCCTGAAAATTTGCATACAATCATATTTTATCCATCGCTGCACCTGTACAAAATTTCATGGTCCTAGGTCAAGCAGAACCGGAGATCCAGCATATGCTATATAGTCAAGAAGCATCTCACCTTAATTTCTCATGACATGGGAGATAACTCAAGGTAATCTAATCACATCAGGGGGGATAACCCAAGGTGATCAAATCACATCAAGGGACATAAATCCTACCTCCATGGCATCAACATCCAGCTTGGCCCTGATCTTATATGTCCCCAAGATCTGCTCACTGCATATTAACAGGAGATCATTAAACTGTAAAACAAAGAAAGCACAGGATGATTAAATGGCTTTCCAGGACCGACAGACAACAATCTGAAATTTAACATATTTTCGAGGCCTGGAATTTGGTAATATGAAATTCAAGAACTTTCCAACTCAGTTTTGCACTCAACTCCAGATTCTATTCTCAATTCTGATGTAAGGCAACATGCCATTATTTAAACAATGGCAATGGTGGATGGTCGTGTTTGTAACCAGCATTGTTTTTTTATATTTTTATGTACTTTTATAACTTTGGGACAATACAATATTGAAAGTTGTTAAGTTTTGAAATAATTTGAAACCAACTATTACACCTATCTGTTACACAATGTTAAAGCACTACCTGAACATGGCACAATGTCATGTGGGCAATGCCATCATTTGGCACCTTCAACAGCTAAAGACTGATTTGGAGCATAGATGTATTCTATTCCTTAATGGAAGCATGAGAAATGCTCCTACCAATAAGATGTATCTTTCCTGGGTCTTTTCTCGTCGGGCTGAGATTTTGGTAATTCTCCCTTCCTTTATCAGCTCTCGGGTTGGACTGATCAGATCTACAGCACCCCCTAAGCTTTGATGGATCTCTAACAACTTCCGAAACTTCTCCTGCAAAACACATTTATGATTAACAGATTCTAAGATATCGTTGATATGCAGGTTGAACTGAGAACGAAGAATTATACTTCAAAACAACAAATCAATATGCTATTGTTAAGCTTCCTGACTATTTAGTGCCATTTCGGTATTCATAAAATACAACAATGCGAACAAAAACTAAAAAGTCTGAGTTTCTTCAAGAATTAGTCGAGTCAATGACTGGTATACAATACGAGCAGATACATCAATTAAATTCTTTATCATGATAAACAGAAACATGCAGCATGAATGTTCAAGTGAATCATCATGTCTATTGTGTGGGCGATGATGGAGAGAACAAGGACTTACAATTTTGTTCATGGCTTCATTGGAATGACTGGCTGCAGTAGTCACAAGTTGGAGGGCATCTACAAATACAGTTAATTATTTAATACTTTCATATTAAAGTGATCATAAACCCTCAAGTAAAGTTTCCATCAAATGAAAGACCATTGCGAACTGTGTCAGAAAATATTTATTGTAATGTTTTACGATTTATTACACAGAATAAACTGCAGATGAAGTATAGTATTCTATGGTGGTCTGTTGCAACCATATTTAGGTCCAGTGACGTTACACTGCCTTAACCCTTTCGCCGATTATTTCCCCTGACAAAAGTGACCTGCTGACGATCAATTCCCTGAGAACTGTTAAAATTTGTATATGTTGTCTTTGGAATGCTAGAAATTGCGTTTGCGTCTGAGATTTGCAGAAAAACATAAGAAACCTGTCTCCACAATACACACTCCAGTGTTATTTGCTCTAGTTTTATAGCAAAATAAACTAGAGCATAGTCTGAGGGATGCACACATTTGATCAAAATGATCAGTAAGGCTGCTTACAAGATACCCCCCGTAAGGGCATAGATACATGGGGGTGGTTAACGTTTCACGAGTAAGCTGAATGGGATTGTGGCAGTGGAAATCATCAGTAAGCATGCTTACAAGATACCCCCCGGATGCACATTTGATAGGAATTGACGAGTATTTGTGGAGGAATATAAGTATACATGTTATGAGTGGCGGCACAGTATGTAACTAGTTGACAATGAGACCTCGCTCGGTTGGAGTGCGGTTAACGGATTGTCTATGCATATGTCGCGACGATACTCAGATGAGTTTAATGGATTGTTCAGAAAATTGATGTTAATAATGATTGTTGAGAATGGGGTTATGCAGGCATATTGTGTTTTACCTAACTGTTGTTACCACTAGAACCGTGTAGATTTGAAATGGGCTGTTGCAACAGATAGGCGAATTACTGTCATCTGGATAACCATATTGAAGAGGAAAAGGAAGAAAATGGGAAGTGAAATATTAAACTTACTACCTGTAGACGCATATGCAACATCCTGAGCTAGGTCTCATGGTATGGCAGCTACATACAAAATTTGAGAAGAATCTAATCAGCCGTTGTCAAGTTATGCTCCAGAAATGGAATGTTATGGACCAACTGAGAAAATTCTGCCCATAGGTGGCGCCACCTGCAGACGCACATGCGCCAAACGCAATCCCAAGCAAGGTCTCATGGTAAGGTAGCTACATACCAAATCTGAGAGGAATCCAATTAGCTGTTGTCAAGTTATGCTCCGGAAACGAAATGTTACGGATCGACAACAAAAAGTTTTGACCCTAGGTGGCGCCACCTGTAGATGCACATGCGCCAAACGCAATCCCAAGCGAGGTCTCATGGTAAGGTAGCTACATACCAAATTTGAGAGGAATCCAAGTAGCGGTTATCAAGTTATGCTCCGGAAACGAAATGTTACGAACTGACTTGAGAAACTTTTGACCCTAGGTGGCGCCACCTGTAGATGCACATGCGCCAAACGCAATCCCAAGCGAGGTCTCATGGTATGGCAGCTGCATACCAAATTTGAAAGGAATCCAAGTAGCGGTTGTCAAGTTATGCTCCGGAAACGAAATGTTACGGACTGACATGAAAAACTTTTCACCATAGGTGGCGCCACCTGTAGACGTACATGCGCCAAACGCAATCCCAAGCGAGGTCTCATGGTAAGGTAGCTACATACCAAATTTGAGAGGAATCCAAGTAGCGGTTGTCAAATTATGCTCCGGAAACGAAATGTTACGGAATGACCCTAGGTGGCGCCACCTGTAGACGCACATGCGCCAAACGCAATCCCAAGCAAGGTCTCATGGTATGGTAGCTGCATACCAAATTTGAGAGTTCCAACTGGCGGTTGTCAAGTTATGCTCCGGAAACGAAATGTTACGAACTGACTTGAGAAACTTTTGACCCTAGGTGGCGCCACCTGTAGACGCACATGCGCCAAACGCAATCCCAAGCGAGGTCTCATGGTATGGCAGCTGCATACCAAATTTGAAAGGAATCCAAGTAGCGGTTGTCAAGTTATGCTCCGGAAACGAAATGTTACGGACTGACATGAGAAACTTTTGACCATAGGTGGCGCCACCTGTAGACGCACATGCGCCAAACGCAATCCCAAGCGAGGTCTCATGGTAAGGTAGCTACATACCAAATTTGAGAGGAATCCAAGTAGCGGTTGTCAAGTTATGCTCCGGAAACGAAATGTTACGGAATGACCCTAGGTGGCGCCACCTGTAGACGCACATGCGCCAAACGCAATCCCAAGCAAGGTCTCATGATATGGTAGCTGCATACCAAATTTGAGAGGAATCCAACTGGCGGTTGTCAAGTTATGCTCCGGAAACGAAATGTTACGGACGGACGGACGGACGGACGGACAGACGGACGGCAAGACGGACGGACGGACAAGCTGAAACCAGTATACGCCCCCTACACTACGTGTCGGGGGGTATAATAAAATAGCATACAAAATTAGGTTTTACTGTGAGAGAATGCTCTTTCCCCGGCTTTCTCGACTCAAAAACTTCAAAAACCAACGGAGAAATCGTCTTTTTTCGACCGCATTTGACAGCGTTTTTCTCGAGTTTTACTCGGCCAATTTTCATGTTTGACCTCTCATTGGAAAGCGCGACCTTTCACCTTTCTACACCGGAAATAACCTGGAATGGATGGCAAAATAAAACGGAGGATACGATTGGATTATAAAATGATGTCATTCCATCCTTCCAGCCACTGTCTACGCTCGTCTCAAAACTGTTGGCTGCTAGAGGTCACGTGGGCAAAATTACGCACACCGATTGGCTCGTCGGCTCAATAACGCAGCTTGCTGCCGACATTTTGAAATGTGTTCGACAAACTTTGCGGATCAAGACTCGTAAAAATACAGAAATAAACTTTGCCGGTTGTCTTTGGCAGTTTCAGTTGTCCGGGGAATATTCACCACGCTTTACCAGTCATGTAACTTCAAAAATACAGGAGTTAGGATGAGGTTTTCGATGATTTTTTCCATTTTTGCGGCTCGCTGCCAAGATGCCCGTCACACGGTATGTGGGGAAAAATGCATTTTTCATTCCGATTTTTTTCGTTCAACATCTAAATTTGTTTTATTTATTTTTCAAACAAGCAAACAATTTCGAGAATCAAATTGATCAGGGTTTCGGCTTTCCAGAAGTATACAGTGTTTGATAGGTTTCCGTTAAAACGAATGCAAAAAAATAAAAGTGCTGTACCCATCGTGATAGCGAACGGGTTTAAAGCTAACCCGGTCTACCGGGGATGGTCGTACGGGTGGCACTCTCGTTATCCCCGTGTACCGGGTTTAATCGGTGAAAGGGTTAATACATATATTTCAAACTGTGTATGCACTTTCCAATGCTTTATTCAAGCTTAAGATGTGTACACTTTGAGTTTCAACAGAGACTCACTGTTCCAATGTGCATGTTTCACCAAAATCTGGAAATTAAATGCAAGATTCAAATCGACTTGACCTTTACGAGTTACGATCTCCCAGATTTTGATGAAACATGCACATTGAAACAGTGAGTCTGTGTTGAAACTCAAAGTGTACACATCTTAAGCTTGAATAAAGCATTGGAAAGTGCATACACAGTTTGAAATATATGTATTGAGGCAGTGTGACGTCACTGGACCTAAATATGATTGCAACAGACCACCATAGAATACCATACTTTATTTGCAGTTTAATCTATGTAATAAAATCGTAAAAAAATACAATAAATATTTTGCCACACTGTTTGCAATGGTCTTTCATTTGACGGAAACTTTACTTGAGGGTTTACGATCACTTTAATTTATTCTCAAAAACATTAGTTTGATATATTGCATCTTTTCCCATAAAAATACTTTTCCTCATATAAATTATACTTAGAACTATTCAAATGTATAGAAATAGACAAACTTCTGAGCTGTACTCCACGCAAACATATTTAATGCACAAGCTTTCGACTCTCAAGCCGGAGCCTTTATCAAGTGATCTGTTGAATTTCATAAAATTGCCAGTAAATATAGATTGTCCAATAGTTTATCCGTTTCAATTTTTAAATCCGTTTTAACAGTATATTCTTTACTCGAGGATAATTTTGCATTTATACTTACAGAGAAACCATTTACTGAACTCTTACATCAAGGGAGATAACTCACCTTCCGTATCTTTCCTGTCTGGGGAATCTTCAGGTAGGTGTTTCAAATAATCTTTGGAGAGAAAATTGAAGAAAATTAACACTGTGAATGTGATTCAAAATTCAAACAGAGAAGGAAGGATAGTTCTAAATTTCTATTAATGAATATTTTAATACTTCCACAAATGGATAGTGGCATACTCAAAAGAAGTGATTATAGCTTTATTTAATGAGGGCGACTCTGTCAGTTACAAAACTATTCTTCCCAGAGGCCCTCGAGAAAAGTTAGTAATACATAACCAATAATACAATATTCTATATACATGATATAGAGAGATGAGAAGGCAGAGATTAAAGTTAGTTGTACAATAAGATGAAAAGACGGTATGAGTAAAGACAGGTTTTTTATGCACATGTAGTTTGTTTTATAGTTTTCATGAGTCTGGACTTGAAAGTATTGAGAGAAGGGGCTTCCCTAATATTACTGTCAAGGGAGTTCCATATCAGTGCACCTGAATAGCTGAGACTTTGTTTTAGGTAGTTTGTTCTGGGTCTGGGAAGATATATTTGTGTTGCAGTTATAGTGTCAGAGCATATATAGTAGATATCATATTCTGCATATTTTTTATTAATTAAATGCATGTGAAAGGGTTCTATAAATGGGCCATAAATAAGAAATATATAGTCCATGTTTGGGAAAGAGCTAACATAATCTTCTTGTTAAGTAATGAACTTTTGGTTATGAAGCAGCTCCAACAAATGTTAGTTTCTTGCAGTACAGCCACGTTAGTTACCTTTGAGAAGCAGTTCATATCGTGGTACCCTCTGTATGGGCTCTAACATGTGATGTTGAAGGGATAGTGCTCCACAATCAGGGGATTTCTGTAAATAATTAAATTACATGACAGTCTTAACGAGCAATCACAAGACAGTTCAACAAGCCCTCACAACAAATATTATCAGTACAGCTAATTTTATCAACTATTTATAATTACATTTCACATATGTTAGCTTTAGTTCTGACCAGGATATACATGTAAACTGAATCTACTAATTCCTTGACATCACATATACATGTATACATACAAAGACACTTGATTGATGCATTGCACAATAATCTTGTTTGCCTCTCTACACATGTACATCAGGGATTCATAGAACGTCGCCTTTTAGGACCGGTTATCGGTCCTAAAAAAAATTGAGAAACTCAATTTGTGGGGGGAAAAAATAATGAAAACTGAATTTGTGGCCTATTGTGACCAATAATTTAGAGAAACTGAATTTCAACCGAGAAGAAAAACTCAATTTGAGCTAATTGAAACTGAATATGAATTGCGTAACTTACTGTTCAGTATTTATTTACACGTGTTGGCGGAGAAAACCGCAGCTCGACACGGAGCTAAACATCCCGCCATTTTATGGAAATTCACATGACCCTAATATGTAGCTCGGGTGCCCTTCGAAATTGCTTAGTTGCGAGGTTACGAAGGGTTCCCGAAAGACTTTCTCGCGAGACTCGTAATACAGAGAGTGCTTTCCAGTTGCCGGCCGGCCGGGATACGGCCGATGCTCCGAATGCTTTTATCATCAAGAAATTCTACGTTTTGAATGACAGAGGGGCTTAATACTTAAAACTGACTGCGTTAAGTTTATTACTGACAATTCAAAACTTAACAACTGGAAGTGGATGGTCTGGATTGAGAATTTGTTTGAAAATGAAAGTTCACACGCATCAACAACAACAACACGTGCAGACAACACTGCAGCGCATTGTCATTTGACGATCTAAATATTTCATTTTCATTTCTTAGGAGTTGATTCGTTTATTGAATAAATTGTTCTGCCTTGATAGTTTAGAATTTTTCTTGATTTTTTCAGATATTTGAATAAAGTTGTAATTTTTTAACAGGTTAGGGCAAGCTGCTCATTGAGCTATTGTAGGCTGATCTAGCTAAAATTCTCTCAGACAATTCTCGCTAAACAAGAGCAGAGAGCAATTGGTTGGAAACGGCTGTTAGTAACCAGCTGATCAACGTCTTTAGTTGTTATCCATAAATTCATTTAGTTACAGAGAACAATAGATTAGGTGTTTCATCAGCTGTCAATAACCCGCCCGACTGGGGTACAGATTCCTATGCTATAACATTGTCTGGCACTGGGTTTTCTCCATAAATTGATTTATTTACGGCACTTTATCTGTATATCGTAATGGTAATAATTTGAGTAGGCCTAAAAAACTTGATTTCAAAGTTATTTTCCACAACTTCTGACTATTGTCTGAGAAAAGAGGATGTTATCTAGCTGCATTTTCATGCAAATGCAAAAAAAAAAAGACAACAGGACACATTGATCAGGTGAACAAAATTGTTTATTCCTATGAAATCACAATCATGATTAAATTATACATGTATGTGGTACATAATGCAACTGGTCCTAAAAATATTATTAAACTCAATTTGCACCCCTAAAAGCACGCTAAAAACTCAATTTGCTGCATGAAAAACTCAATTTGACCATTAACGGTCCTAAACAAAATGACTTCTATGAATCCCTGGTACATGTACATCACTTGTGAATGTGTGACACATCATTCTAACAAAATTACATGCTAAATCTTCAATATACAAGTTGCAGTCAGAGGTACAGAACCATTAGTATGTGTGTACAGTGAAAACTGTGTAAACCGACGAAGCTTGGAACCAGATCATAGTGTCGGCTTTGACAGGTTTCTGATTTATCAAGCTTCAAACTGCTTTAAATTTAAGCATTGTTGCCTTACTTTTCACTCGTTTTCAGGAGTATCCATTTGGATTCCCAAAAACTCAGTTGGCGGTTATCTCCATTAGAAAATAATTTGAAAGAATGACTAATTTAAAACTATAGCTTTACTTAAGTCTATGGTTAAAGTTTTTCAGTTAGTACGGTAATTTCCCTATTAGTTCACCTTCCAAATTTAATTCGAAAACGGCCGATTTTTCCGCTGTCGTGATTTTGTCCATCCTAATAAAACGAAAACGGGAGCATTTTCAATATACCCGTGAAACAATAAATTCGAACACTCCCGTTTTCGCCACGGAGTTCGTGCCGATGAAAGTGAAGTGAATATGTTACTAGAATCTCGTATAGTACATCGCCGTATGCTATTATTTGTAAATGCAGAGAAACAACAGGGAATGGTACAATATAATCAGTCTGAATTGCTATTACTTACAGTCTATAAGAAAAAAAATTGATTCAATTAACTCCGCAGTCCTATAATTTTATCCTGACTTGATCGCGTTTCGCCGCAGTCGGGAAAAATATATATGCTGTAGTCCCCCGCACGTGGTCGAGTGTCTGCACACAGCCCGCTATTGAATCATTCTTGAGTTTCCAGCGTTCGTATATCGCTGTATTTTTTTTACAAATGTCGTGCAAATAAAGATTGAAAAATATCAAATATCTTTTTGTCAACCAGCATTCCTTTATTTGAAAAACACAGTGAATATTTTCCGGGAAAGCAGAACTGCGTGCGAATGAATTCTGTTTGAACGGAACATAAAAATCACCGACAACGATGGTCGACGTGACTGTGACACGCTCTTAGGAAATTTTCATGGCGCTCCTTTTCTGTTCAAGTCTTTACGGTGGTTCATCGTCCCTCATTAATTCATGGCCCCTTTAACTTTTATACGTTGGTGATTAAATAGAATACTAAAATACGGGATATTTATTCAAGTCCTGGATGGTGTGTGTAAAATCATGCACAGTGAAGACCAAAAAGTCTTCTGGCAGTCCGCTTATCTGTCTAGAGCTTCGTGATACAGGCCTACACAAATTTGTCGTTGGTTCATTTTCAGGGTTTACAACAACAACGTTGACATACCGAACGACTCGAACATGGAATACTCTAATATGTGTTACGTGTATAGGTTTACATTTCCAGAATATTCTTTCAATTCCATGTCAGTTAGGTTTCATAATATAGATCACAGCTAATACTGAACAAAAAGGAAGGAATACGTTCAATGTTTTGGCCTGCTTTTACGATGTTATTATGGACGCGAATTTACGGACGTCAGCTCAAAAATCTGCATGATCTTGCTGAACTTGTCACTCGATCAATATGCTTGACTTCCTCGAATAAAATTAGACGCCTTTATCAGGGTAGAGGAGATTTTCTGACATCATACACTGCCTTTTATGGAAACTATGATGAGATATCAAAGTTAATAAATACGATCAAGTGCGACCACGGCAAAGCGGTCCGCCATTTTGGAGCTCCGTGAAAGTCGGCGCAACATTTAATTCGAACACTCGCGTTTTTCTAGAATTCGCTCAACAAATAATTCGAAAGTAGCCAATTTTTGGAGTGGTGAGTTTCATCATTACATCGCGAATTAATAGGGAAATTACCGTAGATTGCATCACTCATTTAAATGGGATACAGAGAAAACAATTTGTGCTCATTTTTTAATTTTTTATTTATGCAGTTATTTTTTATGGATACATCACATTTATGGCTCTCTTTACGAGTATCGACTACCCAGACATCCATTGAAAAACAAGGCCAGCATACTTTAGTTCATGCATACATATACAGCCACATGTTTGATAATATTGAAGATCTCTCTCTAACTCACATGGATTTCTTGGACGATGGATGCAAATTTTGGACTTTTTTCATACCACTGGTTGATGAGGGTCATGGCGTGGTCGAAGTTCTTCACGTAGTCTGAGTAAAGCTTGAGGAAGGGAGCATTTCGCTTCATGAGATCTCCTATCCTGGGGGTGTTGTCCCTGAAAAATACAACAAATCACTATTGAAGAATATCAAGTTCGACCAACCAGTGCCATGGAGAATCACCAGCCACTCACAGAGATAAGATTCAACCATATTCATCACAAATTGTGTTTTCTATGCTTCAGATCTTCCTGCACACATCTTGTCAAGCTAATTCAGCTTAAAGGTGAAATGAGAAGGTTAACATATTTTCCTTTTTTAGGTTAAATAATGATAGAAATATCAGTCTAACTACTCGTTCGGTTTAATTTGGAGTATTTTATCTGCTGGAAGCTTTTATAAAGTTGGTACCCCAAGCCCAGCGGAATACAGATTTACAAACCATCATCATTATTTTTCCTTGATTGTGACACCACAGATCACACACCTGAAGACTGAACATCACAAGTATTGACATCAGGTGAGGTGATCTGATGTGACCTTATGAACTAGCGTGAAACAAGGCCAAATTACATGTAAGTGATGAATGTTTCATTTCTGGAATGGACCAGACATTTAAAGATACCCACTTTGGAACATTTCCCTAAAGCTACTGGGAGCCAAAATACTTCAAATAAAACTTAACGAATTAGATAGGCTGATATTTCCATCGTTAACTAACCAAGAAAGAATTTAAATAGGAAAATAGGAAAACCTTGGCATTCCACCTTTACATTGATAAACAAAAGCCTTCAATGGCATATACCTCCAATATAGAGATGGTATTTGGAAGTTTTCAAGAACCACCCCACATCTAGATGGCAGGAATGATTCAATGGACAATATCGCCACACCTTTTATTTTTTGTTTCACATTTGGATTTTATTATTTTTCAAGATTGGAGGCAATACTATTTTGACATTATGGACAGGGCCAGATGAGCAAAATCTCATCTACTTGCAGAAAGAAAGGGGTGAACTTCAAATGTTGAGTTTTTATTATAAATTTTTTTTTTAAATAAAATGAAAACCACCTGTGAAACAAAAATAAATTGGCATGGCCTCAAGGTAGGAGAAAAAGTTCACTCACCAGTCTTTGAGCCGTTCTTCAAGTTTGGGTAATATAAAATCATGATGAAGTTGGTATATACTTTTGATATTGGAAAACATTTGTGTAACCACATCAGGTGGAATAAAACTGCCAGCACTGTTTGCCATGGTGACACGGAAATGGAATACCTATGGATAAAGCAAAAGTGAAATTCTGTAAAATATTAAAATGAATTTTCCATACATGAATGGCTAACAATGAAAATGATTGGAATTTGGATAATTTGTCTTGATAGATGTTACGTACAACAATCAGGGACTGATCTAGACTTAATTTGATTTCAATATACCATTATTGAACTTAAGATATTGGAAGTTGATCTCCAGAAAACAAGGGAAGTAACTTCCACTGAAGATCCAATCCAGATTAGAAACTGATTGTCTCCCTTGCCAAAAAGGTAATTCCCCTAATAATTCAATCACAGGAAGTTCACTTTTCAACTTTGTTTTTCAAACACTGAGAAAAACTAACATTCTCATTCTTCTTTTAAATTGAAGAAAAGTCATATGATGACAAAATGTGACACTTTGTAGCTGGGGCCATGGAGAATATTGCCAGATATAAGCCATTTTTGCTGCCCTTCTGGTGATCGAATTATTACGGGAATTACCGTACTTTCATGCAGTTGTCAAAAGAAGAACAGAAGCGGATTCCTTTCAACTCATCCCATGAAAAGAAAGATGAATCATAGATGTACATTTTAGATATACATGTACTACTGTCTGACAATACAATTGCGAAGAAATTTTGTTGAATAAAATTCTGAAAGGGATATTTTGTTTCAGCCAAATATTTTGCATTTGCATCATATACATCAAATTAGACAAATCAGGACTCATGAGATACATGTATCTGTATTCAGACCAGACATGTCCAAATCCCTTATCCCTGACTAAAATTTGAGAAGTGTATGATAATACTTTTCTCTGCATGGTGACTGGAGATTGAGACTGCAAGATTTGGCTTTTTGTAAACTGGAAGTACATGTATCTAGTTTTCAGATAATAAATCTAGAACATGAATTGACATTTGTTGGATTTTCTCAAATGTTGACAGGTTTCTAATTTACCTGATCGATAAGATAAAGTCGGTGAACGTATGAATTGATATTTATTAGATTTTCTCAAATGTTGACAGGTTTCTAATGTACCTGATCGAAAAGATGAAGTCGGTGAACATATGAATTAATATTTGTTAGATTTTCTCAAATGTTGAGAAGTTTCTACATGTGTAATTTACCTGATCGACAAGATGGAGTCGGTGAACATATGCCCTCTCTGTTTTTACGAGCTCGTGAACAATTTTGTATAATTTATCACCAGGGTGTGTCTCTTCTGGGTCAGGCTCTTCTTCCTGGTGAAATGGGAGAACAAATAAAATCATTTTAAAGATGTCAATTAAAATTTAAATGTGTGTAGCATTTTCATTTCAAACACATTAAAAAATTAGTCATGTGATTGGATGATAACCAATGGCCTTTGTACATGTACAGGTAAGGTCAATGTATGTACAATACATATTTGAATGATAATCAGTACAAGTCCCCGGACTCATAAATGATGTGTCATAATGGAATGCACAATATATTTTATTTGTTTTCTATTTTAATGACTTACATTTTAATGAAGGTACATGCACATTTATTTCAATTCAATTTTAGTTTTTTTTAAATTAGAATCACTGATTTTGTTTTATTCAAATTCTTTAAAATCTGATTATAAAATTATTCTGATGTTGGACAATTCACCGCAATATTACCAACTGTATTCAAACTTCCATTTTTTCGATTACATGTAGATATACAGATTTCAGCATAAAAATGATTTTCAGAAAGTTGAATGTACATGTAGGAGATCTGGGGGGTAAAGGAATTGTTTGCCTGTGACCAAAGTGTAATACAAAACTTATACTGCTCAAATGTTCAAGGGTTAAAAGAGATTGTCAGTGAATAATCCAACCTGACAACTGGTCTGACAAACTTGTCAGGGTTACATGTATTTAGTCAGTCTCAGAACATTGTTGCAGTTATGATGTCAGTGTTTGTAGGGCCTGACAGTCATGATGTCAGTGTTTGTAGGGCCTGACAGTCATGATGTCAGTGTTTGTAGGGCCTGACAGTCATGATGTCAGTGTTTGTAGGGCCTGACAGTCATGATGTCAGTGTTTGTAGGGCCTGACAGTCATGATGTCAGTGTTTGTAGGGGCCTGACAGTAGTCATGATGTCAGTGTTTGTAGGGCCTGACAGTCATGATGTCAGTGTTTGTAGGGCCTGACAGTCATGATGTCAGTGTTTGTAGGGCCTGACAGTCATGATGTCAGTGTTTGTAGGGCCTGACAGTCATGATGTCAGTGTTTGTAGGGCCTGACAGTCATGACTGAACCTGACATACATGTACATGTAGTCAATTGTCCTTGTTAATATCTGGGTATTACTAGGACTGAACATTTTGAACAAGATTCTTCAATGGTCACATAACATGTACAGTGTACATGAATAAATAAATCGCATATAAATTGTAATATATGTAGAGTGATATAGAAGTTAATGTAACTTCAAGGTGCAATTTGCTTGTATAGAAATGACAATAAAAATTTTTGAGAGAAAGAATAATTTAGCCAAATCAGCAGAAAATCTAAACCACGACCCCTCTAATCAGTAGAGTTGCTCTTATAATCTGAGCTACATGTACATGTATGGTGGCCCATAGGTAACGCCCCCACAAAATTGCTTGTAGTAATGAAATTCTTAAAATAAACGAGGCCAGTTTTATTTGACAGTACAATTTTGGAATACAACTTTCATTCAAAAACATATAGACATTATGAAAATACATGTACATGTACACCATGTCAGGGCTCGAAATTAGGTCTGGTTTCCCCCAGCCAAGTAAAATTGTTGAATGACTAGTGGTTTCTCATACACTAGCATTCTCTCACTATCAAAATGTGTAATCTCTTAAACTGTCAGTATAACACCCCCTGACTGCATTGAGTGTTTATCGATTTTAATCTACACAATAAGCGTAGTCCTGCAGATGAGAGAGTTTTGAGAATGCATGCAGTATCGTATGGAAGAATGAATAAGTTAGATGCTGAACTATTTAACAAGAGCACACAGTACATGTACACCTTGTTTAGCTCTGAAATCCTGAACCCACTATGCTCCATTTTGTAATGCATGATGCTGACTGGCTGAGAGCCATGCTCACAAACACCACGTTTTTACCCAGAATGCAATCAGAGGGTATACATGTATTTGACAGTAGGCGGTATATGTATACAATCTGATGCCTGGAGAATGGTCATATTGGCAAGTAAATCTTCCATGCTTCCAACAGGCAAAAGAGAGTAATATGTGAGCTTAAATCTCTGAAAATTAACTTGGTCTATAGTTCATTTAAGAAACCACATCACTCAACCTACATGTACATGTATAGTTAGACCCAGTGATCCAGAAAAAAACTAGGTCAAGATCAATCAACCACAACAGGATACATGTTATCAGATGTGTGTGTGGTGTAAAGTTTGCAGGCTCAGTTAAAAATCTTTGAGAGATATTAATCATTCAGGATACGATTACTACATGACCCAAATAAAAAAAAGAAGAAAAAAAGTCAAAAATCATTCTCAATAGGATCCTCATCTGTCATGTCTGTGAACAAAATCTGGAGTACAAGAAGGCAAATCCACCAGGAAGTTCATGTGCATGTATAACATATACCCATAACATTTTACATACTTTAATCAAGAAAACTCGGAAAAAAGATGACAATATTGAAGCTGATTTTTGGATCAATTTATTAATTGCAAGTTTTCATAATGATGTTTCCAAGTCAAAATTAATTTGAAGAACAATTTTGTATAAAAAATGGCTTTATGGTCTATCAAAAAGTACTTCCTGGTCTACTCGGACTCGCAAACCAAACCCACACCAAGTTCTACGTATAAACAGGGGTCGAAATTGCTATCTATTTGCAGGACACGTCCGGCAGAAAATTGGCACTGTCCTGCAGGTTTTCAGTCAGTTTACATGTATTTTAATTATGTACCGGACAATTCTTGACAAATGTCCTGCAGGTATTTCATGAACATTTCAACCCCTGATAAAATAATAAAACCTCTCAACCACAGGTTAATTACATTACATGTATATGCAAGTATAATTTGGTTCAATAGGACATCTTTCTCTTACAAGGGTCAACAACTAAAAAATACCTAAATACATGTAGACCACCCTGAAGTGAAGCATTTCTAAATCAATCATGAATTTTTAAGGTAATTCCCCTAATAATTCAATCACAGGAAGTTAACTTTTCAACTCTGTTATTCAAACAAACAGAAAAACTAATATTCCCATTCTTCATTCAAATTGAAGAAAAGTCATATAATGACAAAATGTGGCACTTTGTGGCTGGTGACATGAGAATATTGCCAGATATCAGCCATTTTTACTGCACTTCCGGCGATCCAATTATTAGTGGAATTACACATACATGTATTCTTCCCAATAATTTTGAATGTGGATCTGCATATAACAAGACTATGTCCATGTTTGTGAACTTCACAAGATCTTCCATTAAGATTAGAGTTGAAAGAACAATCAGCTTTTAATAATGTCACATATTAAAAGATTTTGTTCCAAGAAATTTGTACTTTGTACTGAATGTATTTTATACATGTACACTTAAGTTAGAACCATATATTAATGTCCATTTCACCTTTAACAGACACATGTACAAATGAAGACCATAGATTGCACTGACCATACTGAGTGATAGAAGAATTAATCATGATTTTATATCGGAACTACACGCTCAAGTGATTTTTCTTCAAAAGCTGTAATCAGAAAGGTTATGCTGTAACTGTCTACTCCATTTTTCAGGCATACAACATGTATCATGATGACCCAGCCAAATTATCCTGATTCGGTGCCAACCACTCCTTGATCTATCCTATTACTGCTGAGCACAAAGCAATGAAGGTCTGAAAAGTTCTTCGAGGTTTATGTTTTTATGTTGTACAGTACACCAATAAAATGACCACTACATCCTCTTCGCATCGTGCGCAAACCCTTTATGTATCGTGCGCGAACGATCTCCACATCGTGCGCAAACGGTCTTCGCATCGTGCGCGAACATGAAAAGCTTGTTCCTGTAGCCAAGCTGGCGTGAGTCAAACTCTCGATCGCATCATGCGGGCATCGTGCGCTAAATAACCAAGTCCGTTTTCCGGCAATAGAGAAAAGCATACAATCGAAAGTGTCAACAATGCGATAAATACATTGTATATGTACAGTTACATGGACGGAATAAAGCCAAGAAATCTAGAACTTCAAAAGAGAGATCGTTCTACCGTACCAGTTTGACGTAGTTCAGAGTTAGGATGGGCAAAGCATGTCAGTGATTGACGATGAGTCGGCTTGAATGAATTATAGTGACACTCGAAAATATGAGAACAAAATATCTTCCTCTCTTTCCGTTTAATGAATGAATGCTGCACATTATTGATACACATAAAGGGACAGAGAAAATAATTCCAGCTACTTCAGAACAGGGAAATATGGTGTGAGAAATTCTAAACTGGGAAATCCAGTGGTGACCTAGTTGTTGGCTGCTAGGAAAGGGAGCAGTCATTTACTACCTTGGTTCACGTGCACAAGTTTTCTGCTAACCGGGCTGTAACAGACTAAAAACGATTTCAGGACAGGCATTTGGTTGATACTTTGCAATACCGTAGGAGAAGAATATCACTGATATTCCACTGGACATTTTTTGGCATTCTGATGTTCTCATATAGTCAATATAAAAAAAAAATCATATATGAGTACTAGTAGGGATTCAATGTTCATGAAAACCTAATTTTTGCTTAAATATTGTCAATGGGCATTTACCACAATTATTAATTACACAGATATATTACAGACATTTATTATTATAAGAAAAAAATTCTAAACATTTTAAAATGTTCAGAATATTTTGCTAACTGCCAATATTTGAAAATAAGGTTGATTCTTGATTGGATAAATTTGTAACATTTTGAAACCTATCCCTTCAATCAAATGTAGATTTTCAATTTGAGAATCATGCCATATACCGGCACAGTACTGAAAAATATTGCGAAGTCTTACCAATATTATCCAGTTTCTAGATGATACTTCGTATACCTATAAGGGTTCATTAGTCAGTGGAGATGAAACCGCTTGTGTCTAGACCTAGTGTTCCCAGTCTTTTTTGGAGTTTTGGAGTGGGTGAGTAGTAGGGTTTAATGTTGTTTTCAACCTTGATTCAGTCATATCACGTCGGTGCCTCCTTGTGCCAGAACGCCAGAGTGCTCACAGTTCCTATTACCCTGGACACTGATCAGCCCAGCCAGTACAGCACCCGGTCACCCATCCAAATATTGACTGAGCTTAACGGCTATGATGAGCTTTTAGAGCTCGATATGTTGGGCAAACCACATATCTTCATGGAGATCTGATCCTAAGAGGTGATACGGTAATTTCCCTAAGAATTCGCGATGCAGTGATGAAACTCGCAACTTAAAAAATTGGCTACTTTCGAATTATTTGTCGCGCTAATTCCAAAAAAAAAGCTTGTGTTCGAATTAGATGTTACGCTGATATTCACAGAAGATCCAAAATGGCGGACCGCTTCACCGTGATCGTTGTGAACTATTGATAACCGTGTATTATGTTTGATATCTCTATCATAGTTCATTTAAAAGACTCTGGGCCATTCTTAAAATATGTCAGTTGGCGAAACCCGCCCGCCCTATCGAAAAGCTACCGACCCAAAAGTTTTTATCAGCCATCTGTCACCGTAAATGTTTTTTTTCTTTTTCTTCAAGTTCAAGCAGTCCCAGTGTAGTTATCATTAAATTGCGTAGGTCGTGAATTTGTCCGCCTGAGTTGCAAGTTTCAAGAATGAAATACAAAGAAAATAGAGTCTACGAAACGAAAGAAAAATCTGCCCTCACGTTGTTTTTGTTGAAAAGCGATATGCATGTTGCAAAACTTGTGTGCCCTACTTCCCTATTTTGCAAGTGAACTCTTCCAATTCGATCCGTCGGAAGCCTTGTGGGATCACAACACCGGGTCAGTGGAAGTTTCCATTACCGCAGTAGGGATGATAGCCCGACAGTATTGCGACACGTGCCTGCAGTCAGTCTACCAGATTTCCCGGCTAAATCTGTACCGTGATGCCGACGTTTGGTTCATTATCCATCAAACACGAAGTAAAAAGTGAAATGTCCAGCTTGTCAAGGATTGAAAATACATAAAAACTTAATGTCTGAATTCCTGCAATGATGATCGGGTTGTGTAGAACGTTGACTTGTCTACAACGTCACTCGTGAGATGTCAATGTGACTGACCCAGCGAGGGTGCATATTTTATGTTCGTCCGCTCCATAAAGTTGATTCCTCGTGGATTATAAACTGGATTATCATGTTGTTGGAAACACTGACGTATGTCATTTTATTACATGGAAACGTCGTTCTGGATTGGTGAGTGAATAAAACACCAGCATCCATGTCTGTTGACATCTCCCCGTAGCACAAATGAAATACTCAACTGCTCCCTTTCAGCAGTCAAAATGTATGAGACACATCATGCACATCTTAAGAAATCAAATAATGGCTCCCTCGACATAGGAGTTGTGCACAAACTAACTATTACGCCGAAGCCCTGACAGGGACAAGCAGAGGGAAACATTTATATCTTTGTCCTTCCATATCATCTGTTTATTAAAGAAAATGAGACATCGAAAATATCATTCGAATTGCCGTTAATTTTTTTTTCTATTGATCTCGTAGGTGCCTCAAAATGGCCAGTTGACGGGCATTTTCGCCTCCAACCTCCTGCTAATGAGAACCCGGTTAGGGACTTCTGATCATAGTTCTATGATATATGGAGAATTCGCAACCACAAAAACTGAACTTTTGTATTTTATTTCTGTGTCAACGATTTAGTTGTACAGAAATTATTCTGAGTAACATATTCACTTTACTTTCAGCGGGACGAACTCCATGACAAAAATGGGAGTGTTCGAATTTATTGTTTCACGAGTATATTGAAAATGCTCCCGTGTTCGTTTTATCAGGATGGAGAAAATCACGACAGGCGAAAAATCGGCCGTTTTCGAATTAAATTTGGAAGGTGAATTATAGGGAAATTACCGTAAACACAATTGTGATATTCCTCTGAGTGCACACGACTGTTTTACTCTCAAAAACAATTAGAGTGAAAATTCAATATATTTGAATCCGCGAGAAATCTTTGGTTTAAACGATGCTTTATTGCATTTTTTTCTTTGCAAGTGGGAGCGCAATAAGACGAGCTTATAACTGCGTCTCGCACATTGAACTACATTAAACAATACAATACACTTCGGGACTAAACATGAACGAACAATTATGATGCACGGCGAGAAGAGAAAACATAGATATAAGAAAAATTATATAATCATAACAAAATCTTTCCGATTGCATGTATTCCATCTAATAGATTGGAAATTTCAATCTCAGATTGATTTGATTATCTTCAATTCAGATTGAATTTCAATCTATTTTTTTCAGAGTGTTAGTATATTTCTGTGTAGAATACACTAAATAATATTGTGAGGCATCTTTACTATGGAGCTGAGGTGCTGTCAAATTTGAGCAAATGGGGCTACCGATGTTTATATGAGAAAAAAAATAATGGGTGTTTTGGTGTTGCAGGAATTATTATAGGGATATGAAATTTCAACTTTCCCCCAGGTGGATCGACACAAAAAAAAGCTAAAAAAAACCCAAAACAATCACATGATCTTTTCACCTTTCACCTGTAGCTCCTGGAAATGGCACGGAGATATTCTTGAGTTAATATATATATGTCAGTGGTTTTAAAATCTGCAAGGCCACTCTCTCTGTGAAATTCAGTTGTTGAAGAAATGTATACACATGAACATCTTTCAGAATCGGCACAAAAAAAAGATAAAAAAAACCCAATCACATGATCCTTTTACCTGTAGCTCCTGGAAATGGCACGGAGATATTCTTGAATTAATATATATATGTCAGTGGTTTTAAAATCTGCAAGGTCACTCTCTCTGTGAAATTCAGTTGTTGAAGAAATGTATATTCAGAATCGGCACAAAAAAAAAGCTAAACAAAAAAACCAAAAAAAACCAATCACATGATCTTTTCACCTTGTACCTGTAGCTCCTGGAACTGGCACGGAGATATTCTTGAATTAATATATATATGTCGGTGGTTTCAAAATCTGCAAGTTGATTGATATAAGTGCTCAAAAGTTAACAAAGGGAAAAGAAAAGTGGGCAAGAAGAAGACAGAAGAAACTGACAGACACGCTGGATTTACCTCTAATGAAAATCAAAATTTAAAATATTTTTATTCTGTGTGAAGTGGCTCTGTAATTATGCACATACCACAAGGAAATCTTGCAATTGTAGGAGCCGTGGCA
Organism: Hanleya hanleyi; assembly: GCA_036873755.1. Lineage (NCBI taxonomy): Eukaryota > Metazoa > Mollusca > Polyplacophora > Lepidopleurida > Hanleyidae > Hanleya > Hanleya hanleyi. The sequence continues at coordinate 30,959 of JAVTVY010021449.1, read as the reverse complement.
AAATTTACTATTGGTACCGTACATATAATAAGTAAACACAGAGATTCCTATTCGTCGACAGTATAAATCTAGAACATTGTTTGTGTCTCACACACACGTAAATATTCGGAAATATTCAGTCCCAGTATTTCATCTAATTTCTGCAATAAATTGAGTAATATGTTTTAAATCTTCCGATATTTATCCCGACAGGGAAGCCGCTTCTATATTTCATCAATGACACTCGGTTGTAAATTTCACACATTCTTTAGAAACTGGAAACAAATAACTTCTCCCGTGATCACGTGTTGGTCTGTGATCCATTAATTTTTTTACAGTGGGCGGAGTTCCGGGGATCCCGTGTTTTCATTGGCTGTGTTTTACTAGTAAACAAGATGGCGCGAAAGACTTCGGCATTAGATTGTGGTTGTCTAACGCTGAATTCGGTGCTATCATATGGACTACGAGTATCATTTTGTTCAATTTAGGTTCATCTACGAATAATACTCTCAATCAGCACATTCGGTTCATGCTACAATAAAACCTATCGCCATCGGGGCACGTTTTCGCACCTCTTATTGCGACTGGTTTGAAAGTTTCTCGAGGACCGAAGCCGCGGGCGAAGGAGGTCGTAAAATCATAAAATAATTCTGATTCAGACACATATCTCGTGTTTGACTGAAACTGTGAAAGATTATTGAGAAATATTATAAAGAACGCACAGTTTGCAGATGGAATTACGAATTAACGACAATGATAAATTGTACGCATTCTTTGCGCATCGTGCGAAGTGGCAGTCTAGCCTCTGGTTTGGGAACTCCGCACGTTATTCGCATCGTGCGGAGATCGTTTGCGCATCGTGCGGAGATCGTTTGCGCATCGTGCGGAGATCGTTTGCGCATCGTTTGCATGTGTACCAAGTTTCATAATCATCCAATGACAGCTGACAACTGGAGCAAAGTTACCATGTAGATGTATATGTATACATGTAGAGGCCTACATGTACAATTTACCTAAACAGAAAGCTCTTCATTTGCCATAATTTTGAGAAAAATTAATATTTCTTCTCAAAAAATAGCACAGGTACATCCTCTTATCATAAGAAACATGTGTACCAAGTTTCATAATCATCCAATGACAGCTGACAACTGGAGCAAACTTACCATGGACATGTATATGTACAATTTACCTAAACAGAAAACTCTTCATTTACCATAATTTGGGAAAATTAATATTTCTTGTCAAAAATAGGCACAGGTACATCCTCTAATCATAAGAAACATGTGTACCAAGTTTCATAATCATCCAATGACAGCTGACAACTGGAGCAAAGTTACCATGTAGATGTATATGTATACATGTAGAGGCCTAATGTACAATTTACCTAAACAGAAAACTCTTCATTTGCCATAATATTTTGAGAAAAATTTAATATTTCTTCTCAAAAATAGCACAGGTACATCTTTTAATCATAAGAAACATGTGTACCAAGTTTCATAATCATCCAATGACAGCTGACAACTGGAGCAAACTTTTTTTTTTTTTTTTTTATAATTTTTTTATTTATATCTTCCAATTTCAATTCATATTCATACATTCAGCAGAATAAGTAGTATGTCTAAAATAAACATATCAAACTGACAAATCAGCATGTAATACAAATAATAAAAAATTATAAAAATCCTAACTAATAAAAAAATAATATAGTTATTATTGATGTACTCAATTCGCTTTTATCAACTGAAGAGATGGCAGTTAACAATAAAAGGCTCTACATCTCCTCCGAGATAAATAGTTGTATAGGCTGCCACTTCTTTTCAAATTTCAAAAGGGTTCCATTGACTATAGCAATTCTTTGTTCAAGTTTCATATTAAACCTTATCAGACTAATTATTCCCTCTAGAACGGGTCGTCTTCCTATTAATTTACAATTATATATATATTTTTTGGCAATCAGAAGAATATGATTAACAGATTTTAACTTCAAAGGGGCCCCGAAAACAATGGTTATTTCATTAAGAATAATATAGCTTTTTCTTTGTTGTCTGAGCCATATTTCTAATGATTGCCAAAAAGATTTGACAATTTCACAATACAACAGTAAATGTTCGAGTGTTTCTGTTTCAGTTTTACAAAAAGAACATAACGGACACAATATTATTTTCATTTTTGTCAATAGACTATTAGTGGGGAGAAATCTGTGCAGGATTTTAAATTGCAGATTCCATAAAGCGGTGTCTTGAGTACAAGATTTGGCCATCATATAGTTACTTTTCCACCGAAATTCTACTCTGGACAGATTTCTCTCCCATTTTAGTTCAGAGATTGGGGCCAGGCTGGTGGACACCATCGTGGAGTATACATCCTTACAACCTTTAGAACATTTCATCAAGATACGTAGTGCAGGGGGATATATGGGTGAGGTGAGGTTCTCTTTCATAATTTGTCTTGTCTTCCATTCTTTCGGGATATTCCTAAGTAATCTTTCATAATCCAAAAATGTACCTTTTAAATTGTACTTCGATTTTGCTTCGACAAAGTTACAAAGCTCTCCTTGCTCGTTTAAGAGATCCTTAAAGTGATTCAAACCTTTGTTTGACCACTGTTGGATAAAAAAGTTTGAATTCATACAGTGTGAATTTAACCAAACAGGTTCACTCAAAAGATTATCTTCAGTAAATTTAATTTTTCTGTTGAAAATTTGCCATGCAGAAAGAACTTCCTTCCAAAAAGGATTCTTCAGATTGTCTATCTCCTTTCTAAAATTTCCACCACAGTTTATTATTTTGACGATATCAAAATATTTACTTAAAAATTTTTGCCATTTGTTGTTAATATTAAGCATCCTTCTAATCCATGTTGTTTTTAACGCATCAATGAATGAATTAACTTCTACCATTCTAATCCCCCCTTCTTTGAAGTCCCTAATAATTACTTGACGTTTAACTTTGTCCGGTTTACCATTCCAAAGAAAATTATAAAATAATTTATTTATTTTATCTAGATAAGTTAGCGGTGGTTTCGGAAGTGACAAGAATAGATGTGTAAGTTTTGGTAAGGCAAGAGATTTAATTACGGTAACTTTTCCAAAAATTGTCAAGTTCCGATTTCTCCAGATGTTCAGTAGTTGATCTATTTGTTTTATTTTAGGTAGGTAATTAATATCGTATATATCACTCAGATCTAATTTAAATTGAATTCCTAATATAGTAAACTCTGATGGGTTCCACTCCAACCTGGCCCCCTCACATAATTTATATTTGGAATATGCAAGACTGCCTATCCAAATAGCTTTGGTCTTGTCTGCATTTATACGGAGACCAGACATCAAGTAAAATAACTCCAACGTCTTCAAAGTTTCACGGAGGGACGATTCACTTCCGTCAAGAAATATTTCTGTGTCATCGGCGTATTGCCCAATTTTGTATTCTACCTGATCTATTATGATACCCTTTATTTTTGGATTTTGTCTAATTAATATTGCAAGAATTTCAGCGCAAATAATAAAAAGATATGGAGAGAGAGGGTCGCCTTGTCTACAACCTCGTTCTACCCTAAAGAGTTTTGACATGTGGCCATTTTGTAAATTACAAGACCTCGCATTTTTACAAAAGATTTCTACCCATTTTATTATAGAGGGACCAAATCCAAAAAAATCTAGAGAGTCATAAATAAAATGATGGGCAACAGTATCAAAAGCTTTTTCAAAGTCTATGAGAAGCATAAGGCCAGGGATATTGTTTTCTCTAGTTTCGAATAAAATGTCATAAACTAGGCGTATATTTTCCCCAATAAACCTATTCTTCACAAACCCCTTCTGATCCTCATGTATAATTATATCAAGAACCGACTTAATCCTATTGGAAATACAGGCCGAAGCCATTTTATAAGTAACATTCAATAATGAAATGGGTCTCCAATTTTTTAGAATTCTACGATCTTTTCCTGGTTTTGGTATACAAGCTATTAGTCCCTGTTGTTGTGTAATCGATAATTTTTCCATTTGGAGCAAACTTACCATGGACATGTATATGTACAATTTACCTAAACAGAAAACTCTTCATTTGCCATAATTTGGAGAAAAATTAATATTTCTTGTCAAAAATAGCACAGGTACATCCTCTAATCATAAGAAACATGTGTACCAAGTTTCATAATGATCCAATGACAGCTGACAACTGAAGCAAAGTTACCATGTAGATGTATATGTATACATGTAGAGGCCTGTATGTACAATTTACCTAAACAGAAAACTCTTCATTTGCCATAATTTTGAGAAAAATTAATATTTCTTCTCAAAATAGCACAGGTACATCCTTTAATCATAAGAAACATGTGTACCAAGTTTCATAATCATCCAATGACAGCTGACAACTGCAAGAAACTTTCCAAGTACAGATGTACATGTGCACTTCAGCTAAACGCAAAACTCATTCATAGGGATTTTAACATTAGAGTACACCAGGGGTAGTACCCCCAGGTGGCATACCCACCCCCCATATTTTTTATATTTTTTTTATATTTTTTCTATTTTTCTAGATTTTTTTTTAACTTGCTAAACCAAAAACCCATTCTTTTCCAGGCAGGGGACACCGACACACTGACGACGACATCCTCTTTCCCCCTCACAATATCTCCCCTTTACTTCGTAAGGCGAGATAAAAATGAAACCTATGTTACTTGCTTGACCGGAGTATTAACCTTGATGTGTAATTTGTTTTATAATTTGGTATTATTCATTCAGTCTCGTTCAAATAAGATGATTATACCAACAAAGTTTAGTCATGAGATAAGCTCGCCCGGAAATGGTTAGCGGAAATGCTGACAATCGAAACTAATCCACGCCACAGTCGGTCTGTGAAAAACCGTTGGCTTGAAACAACAGCGAAGTGAGAGCGGTTAATTTCTTTGGAAGAAAAAACTGAAACAGCACTGTTGGCGGCGCTTGATAATATACTCACGTTCTATTATTTATTGCTGATTTCATGTGTCTGGGAAATTAACCGAATAAAGAAAGTAATTACCACCCAATTGAGAAAGCAATCACGCTTCAGACCAATGCATACAGTTAATTTTAATATAAACGATACCGCATGTTGTTTGTTCGAAATCTTCGATCGAGCGTTTATGTTCATATTATTCAATGGTTTCCAGTGAATTACCAGGAACATATGGAATTTTATTCTAAGAAATGCAGAATTTGTTTCAGTTCCCAGTTCCTCAACGTATCTCATATAGTGATTCAATTTCTATATAACTGTGCCAGTTTATGCATTTTCAATTGGTGATGTTTCTTTCTTTCCATTCATGACGCACAGAGAAACTGCGTTGTCAAAGTAAGTGTGCGACTACAGATCTCTAGACGGAATAACAAAATAATATTAAATGATTCCTGTTCAATTTAATTCATTATCCGTACTTTAATGCATATATACTCGCCCAGATTAATCTCGCTGCCACAAAGTACATATATAAGGAACCTACGCCTTCCGAATGGTTCAAGCTTTTATTTGACGGCATCTCGATTCCACTCTCGAAGCAGGTGGAGTTATTTCGAGGAGGATCGAGATGGTCTTCTGCTTCGAGAGAAAGCCGGGAGCAAACCGGGACAACAATCGATAGAGATAAACCGGGACCTTTCGAGACGAGATATTTATTGGTTTTACTCGTTTATTGAGAAACCGTCTCGATCGATTGGACGTGACCCCTAAAGATGGCCGCCAATTAATCAAGGTTTCCACCCAATCAGGGAAACTGGTTTAGTCATTCCTTTAAAGTTTCTTGATCTATCGATGATGTATACCAAGTTTCACACTGAAAAGCGAAATGGTTTCCAAATTTGCATAAATTAAAGATGGCTGCCAAATCGGATCCAGATTCAATAGGGTTCTGGGTCACAAGCATATGCATGTGCATGGCAAATTTGGTGTGCCTAGAGCAAGTCGTTCCAACAATATTTTGGTAACAAGAAAGCTGTGATGGTTTCGCATAAATTGAAGATGGCCACAAAGTTTCCAACCAATCGGGTCGAAATTCAATAGGGTTCTGGTTACGAGTATATAAATGTGCACCGCGAGTTTGGCATGCCTAGGGTAAGTCGTTCTAAAGATATCTTGGTAACGAGAAAGCTGTGACAGACAGCTGGATGGATGTATATGACACTACAATACACTTTGGCCAAATTTTGGCAGAGGGACCATCTGGCAGAACCTTTAATGTTTTCATCGAAAAAGAGAGGCAGATATCATATGAAATTTATAATTGATGGAGACTGTGCTGAAGTTAACACTGATTAAGATATAAGAAGAATGCGGCACTTCGCATGCAACTGCAATTTAAAACTATTCACAATAAATTTGGACCTGTGAAGGAAGAAAGAGGGGAGTCAGCTAGGGGTACTCCCCCCTTTTTTTTTTATTTCAGGCACTTTTCTACTAAATGTAGACCCATTTCTAAGCATTTCAGTCACAATTATTAGGAAGTGGACCTTTTATATCGACATTTCAATCCGCAGAGTACCTTATACCTTTATAAGGTTTGAAAAATGCCAATTTGCAGAGTAAAAAAAAAAAAGAAAAGAAATTAGTACAGCTCTGCAAAACCAAGTGTGGCCTTATGTGATACCTCCCTTGTCTTGGCTTCTCAGGATAATTATAACGAATTGAGGAGAAAATCTGGGATGCAAGGAGATAAGCTGATCAATACATAATACATGTATCTAGATTAAAATGTCATGCTTTTGTTAGTTTTATGAGTGTACCAGGTGCCTTTGAAGGCATGAAGGTTGTTGAATATAGTAAGGGACTGTGCTAACAGAGGTGATTACACTCGGTGACTTCAGTGGACAGTGAAGATCATGACAATAACTTGCAGAGGTTATAATTTACAACTGCTGTATGTTGATCACCTCACGGTTGACTGTACACCCATAGTTTAACCACTATCATCCTATATACATCAAAGAATTAGAAAGTTAAAAATGTTATAATATAAGAACCTATTGTATTTCACTTTAAGTAGGGAGAAGAGTTTTACCTGCTGTCTGAAGTTTTTTAGCTTCCTCTCGCTGACATCGTTCTCATCTGTCAGCGTTTTTATCTGTCCCTCCAGCTCAGCGATCTTACTGTCTGCCACCTGTAATAAGTCCGCTACATATGGATCATCCGCTACATTGAAGCCATTGGTCAGAGGCTCAGGTGGAGGGATGATCGTGTCAATTTGCATGCGCTGTCGGCGAAATGGTATCGTCTTTTTCTTCCCACCTGGATTAAAAAAAATAAAAAAATAAACTCAATGACAGTACTGGTACATGTAAATCAATTTAGTACCATTTACAAAATATTACACTTCATGCTAATGTGTCTTTTAAGCATTGAAGATAACCAGCAGATCTGTACATGAAAATATAAAATTGCAAATATTGTCAAATACAGCACTTGGTGGAAATACTCTCAAAAGGCAAACTTCTGGCATAACAACTTATGTTGAATGTGGCTTGAATTTATCTACTGTTTCAAAAGTTTAGGTTACATTAACACAGACCTCGCAAGCATGACCAGGCATTACCAGCATGATCAGTGAGAATCAAGAGTTCCTCGCATAAATTTGTTAGGGATAAATCTACAATGAATTCAAGCCTTTCTCCTACTTACCAGGCGTCTGTACAACAGCGTGGAAGTTTTTCTCCTGTAATTGCAGGATTCGGTCCGTTTTTGCCTTTGCATCTTTCTCCAATTGTCTCACTTTATGTACATACTGGTTGTTGAGGAACTTCAGGTCAGCATTCTCATGTTCCAGTTTACGTAATGATGCTTTGAGATCTGTTAGAGGAGACAGAGTAATATTCAACTGAATCAGTGTTCATAGACATTGTGGATAGTAATTTTACAAGAGTTTTAGTTTAAATTAAAGGTGAACTGTAAAGCTTTAATATATTTTTTTTCTAAAATGAAAAATTTGAAAATCAATTTTCCTATTTCTAAGCTTAAACTTACCTTCACATACCTTATTGCTATCGTGTTCCTACGGGATTGCTCTATTGTAAAACCTTACCACAGAACCAAAAGAAATAGTCCCTGTAATGCCCAATGCCCATGCACGAGTACCCAGAACCCTCTCTGTCTGACCACGTGACTTCCTTCTTTCCTATTCAACCGCAGTGTGAATAACCCATCAGCGGGGAGGCTGGGAGAGCCATCACAGTATGTGAAGGTAAGTTTAAGCTTAGAAATAGGAAAATTGATTTTCAAATTTTTCATATTTCTTGCGCTGTGAACGGTAAACCACTAGGAGGTCTAGTGCGTTGAATACGGGTCCGCAAGACTGGGGAGCCACTAGGGGTCCCAGCGAGTAGATGTCCCGTCGTTGAAGCGTCAAATCCCAGAGGTAGTGAGATACAAAGGTTATGTTACTTCTCCAGTAGCAGGCCCTCATGATGTCTGACACAGATCTATTGGTCCAGAGAGTCCAGGATGCCGCCATGGCCCTGACCTCATGGGCGGAGACCTTGGATAAAGTAGTTACCTCAAGTGGTACGTCCGTATACGCCAAACGAATGGTTTTGGAAAGCCAGGCAGATATGGTATTTTTAGATATCTCCTGCTTTGCAGAGGGCCCAAAAGGGATGAATAGACGCACCCGCCCAGCTCTCATATGCTCCACACGGGCCAGGTAGCAGGAGAGAGCTCTGACGGGGCACAGGACTCTGTCGTCGTCAACAGCTGCGGACAGGATGTTGGACAGAGCCGGGATGACGAACTCTCTCGGAAGGTTGTCGTAGAGTGACTGGTTCTTAGCAACAAACTCAGGGAGAGTAGATAACGCCACCCAGGTCCACTTAGATTTGTATCTCAAAGACCTGAAGTCCAAGGCATGGATTTCTGATACGCGGGCGGCAGATGCAAAGGCGATCAGAAAGACGGTCTTGTAGGAGAGAAACTTCATTTCACAGGTGCCGATGGGTTCGAAGGGCGGCGAGGACAGGTGCCTAAGAACCAGTGCCAAATCCCATTTAGGAAGCTGCGGCGTCAGAGTAGGCCTTTCCACCCGAAAGGAGCGAAGAAGGGCGGAAAGGTTGATGTCGAGTGATGGGTTGACACCTGTGGTCAATTGAAGTACACTGGAGATAGCGGACCGATAGCCATCGACCGTGGCCGTAACAAGCTGCCTGTCATGAAACAGATGCAAAAGGAAGTCTGCTACCTGCTGAACAGAGGCAGAGGTTGAAACAATTCCACGTCCAAAACACCAGGTAGCGAAGGACTTGCGCTTGTTCTGGTACACCGCAGTCGTTGATGCTCTGGTGGACCGGACCATCCTTTCGGACACTTCGACAGAAAATCCAGCCTCAACGAGCTGATGCTGGAGCACTTGAACGCGGTCAGTTGAAATAGACCGGGATTCGAGTGGTACAGGCTGGATGGCTGACGAAGCAGGTTCCACCAAAGCGGCAGCCGACAAGGTACATCTATGAGAAGATCCATTAGGTCTGCAAACCATGGGCGAGTGGGCCACCACGGAGCCACAAGGTAGACCATGCACGGCTGTGCTTGGATCTTCCGGAGGACATGCGACAAGATTGCTGGCGGCGGGTAAGCGTACGGCAGATTCCAAGATAAACTAGGCCATTTGGTCCCAGACAGACGGAAAATTAAAATTCGCTTTTGAATGGAATTTTTTCTTTTATATGACTATCTGGAGTCAAAATAATAGAAAAATAATTATTCCAGAGCAAGGACCCGTGAAATTACACTTCTAGAGGAATTATAACATTTAGCTCCTATATTCAAGGTGTGGCCTTACTGTTGGTCATGAACTAACGATCGAACTCAAAGGGTACCAGATACATGATTACACGTGGTGAAAGCAGCAAGTGGTTGTTGTTGAGTTCGACCCGACAACCTGGTATTAATTTCATGAACTAAAAATGTACAAATATCGAACAATCATCGATAAAGTTACGCTCGTCGCTTGAAGCGAACGTTATTGTAGCGAACGTTATTGTATTGGACCAACAACTGAAACCGAAGAAATAATGAAAACTTGATGAAACGAGAAGACTTTACCATGCACGAACAACACGCTTTGCAAATGGCGCCGAGAAAGAACGAAAACGAGGCTCATCCGGCAAAGTTGTATGAGAGGTGAAAGGTCGAATGTGTGTGATCGTTTATGTCCAAGTTTGACCAATTTCACGATCACAGCATATGAATGACGTTGAACACGTTAAAATTGTTACACTGATTAATTTGACCAACTCGCGAAAATGTATTGGAGGCCACGGATGGTTCTACAGTCGCGTGGACATTTTAGCACATTTTTCACACCGTACTATTCAGCCGTGTGATCGTCAGTGTTCTTGACAAATTGACCTGACGTTCACAGCCAACGATTGTAAGGCTTTTTTAAAATAGTTAAACAACCTAAAATTAAAAAAATAACATTTATCACACAAGAACAAGCTCAGATTTAACACATCAAAGCATTAAATATACAGGATTTAGATCACCTATTATCTAAAATGAGTATCAAAGATGGCCACTTTTTCTTCGGGAATATTTGCTGTCAAACTTTCAGTTGTTCTCGACATAAAAATTTGAAAATATATAAAATCATTTCATTGCGTGACCTATGCTTGATATTCATGTTAGAACTCAATATTCTTTATAATTTTGACTTATAAAATATCTGCAACTGGTAATAAAACTGATTTTTAATGTGTTGAAAAATTTGACATGCACGTGGCCTAGAATATCTTAGAAGCTGCCGTACGCAATCATGCCGGACCAGTCCAAAGACAGGGCGTCGACTGCCAGGGCTGCTGGATCCGGAACGGGAGACACGTAGGCCGGAAGTAGATGGTTCCAACAGGTGGCGAACAGATCCACATTCGGCGTATCCAATATCCGAGACATCTGGGCTAAGATGTCTTCGTGAAGCTGCCACTCGGTCGATATTATCCGATTCGGTCTGGATAATGTGTCGGCCAGCACGTTCAGATGACCCGGAATGTGGCGAGCTCGCACAGAAATTTTGTTGTCCCAACAGAGGTTGAACAATTTCTGTGCCTGATCCAGCAGTTGGAGAGAATGAGTTCCTCCCTGCTTGTTTATGTAGGCGAGGACTGTCGTGTTGTCCGTTGCTACTAACAAGCGTTGGTTCTTGAGGTCTGGAAGAAATCTTTGTATGGCCAGGGTTACGGCCTGGAATTCCAATACATTGATATGCATCTTCCTCTGGCTGTCGCTCCACAAGCTGGATATTGACCTCGAACCCAAATGTGCTCCCCATCCCTCCATCGATGCATCCGTGAACAGTTGACGGGATGGCTGAAAGGGTAGGAAGGAGACACCTATCATCAGGTTCTCCGGCTGCAGCCACCAGCCCAGGAGACGTTTGACATCCTCTGTCACAGGGACAGTCGGATTCAGGTGTCGTTTCGGCCAAAAGTTGTTGAGGTGCATCATCAACGGCCGAAGCTGGAAGCGGCCTCGAGGCGTTACATCCCGAGTCGATGTTAACAGGCCGATAATTGCAGCGAATTGGAGAGCACGTCTGTGCGATGCTGACAGGAACGTCGGCACCGACGTCAGAATTTTCTTCCAGCAGTCTTCCGGAGGTTTCGCTAACGCTAAAAGGGTGTCGTAGGAAACTCCGAGAAAGACTCGAGACTGGGATGGTGTCAACTCCGATTTGCTCTCGTGAGGAAGATAGCCCAGAGCAACAAGGATCTCCCAAACGAATTTGGTGTCCTTGCGGAGTTCTTCCCTGCACTGATTCCGTAGTAGAGAATCGTCGAGGTAGAAGTGATACTTGAGACCTCTGGTGTGCAGGAATGACGCCACCGGGTTGAAAACTCTGATGAAGACCCAAGGGGACGTGGATAGTCCGAAAGGGGAGCACAAGTAACTGGAACTTCCGGTTGCCAACCAGGAAGCGCAGATATTTGTGATGAGCCTTGTAGATCGGAACATGCAGGTATGCATCTTGGAGGTCGAGAGACATCATCCAGTCCCCTTGTAACAGAGCCGAACGAATAGACCGGAACGACTCCATCCGGAAATGAGGAGGTGGGGCCAAGAAGTCCTTGTTTAACCGGCGTAGGTTTATGACCATATGCATTTCGGTGGTGCTTCTTGGGGACCAGGAACACCGGAGAATAAAAGGCCGGGGACATATCGGTTGGCGGAAGTTCTATAGCAGCACCCTTCACTACCAACTTGTCCACGGACCTCTGAATCTCCATCAGGTGCTCCCGACGCACAGGAATTCGAGACGACTTGGGTGACGAAGTCAATGGGGGAGTTGTGGCGAACTCCAGCCGATACCCATGACGTAGGGTGTTCAACACCCACGAATCCGCCTGGATTGCCTCCCAATTCCGCCAAAAACTTGCAAGTCTCCCGTCTACCGGAAGCGCCGGATCAGGTGGAATTGGGAACAGCGGCAATGTGCGGTCTCGCCATGCAGAACAAACACCTGCATGGCCCGTGCCCTCATTTCTTGGAAGCTTTAGCTGACTTCCCTTTTCCGCCTCCACGTTTAGAGTGGCCACTCCCCCCTCCCTTCGAACCTCCACCTGATTTCGAAGAGGAGGGCGCATCCTTTTTGTTACCAGCCCTGGAAGAAGAACTTGAAGAAGCTTTCTTCGGGGCCGAGGAAGACGATGTCGAGGTCTCTGGGGCCGATCGCTTCCTCTGTTGAGATGCAAAATAGGAGTGCGTAGTCCTGGCAGCGGACATTTCATTCTGCAGCACTGGGATAATACCCGCAAACAGAAGTCCCGAGGCGGGGGACTGCTCCCTTAAGGCTGATCTCACACTGGCCGGGGTATATGTAGGCAGGGCCGCCGACAGTGAGAGACGCCTTAGGTGTACGAACATAGCGGACATGAAGATGCCATCAAGTCTGCGTTCGCACGCGCAGCTGCCGTCAGGAAGTCCTTCATCAGGTTGACGTCATCGACAGGAATGGAAACATAACCAGAAGATGACGTCTGAGGTATGCGATTAAGTATCGTACGAATGGCATATAAAAACCAGTCTAGATGGGAAGTAATCACTACCTCCTGTCTCGAAGTGTCCCCCAGGAGACAAATCTGATGAACAGAAAGAGGAATATCCTTCTTAGGCGGAGTGGCTCCAATAAACTGATCGAGTTCTGGTTCCTGGACCGCAGCTCGATCATGCCAGGGTGAACCGTGCACTGAATAGGACGGAAAAACGGGTCGCTCCAGCGGGAAGACACCAGTAGATTTCTTAAACAGAGATCTAGATTCCTGTTGTTGTTGCCTCTCATCTTGCATGTCTTGGATATTAGGCCGAGAGAAGGCATCCCGCATGTGCTCAGCACATTCAACAAGGGTTATGTGTAACCTGGCAGCTCGCATTTTGGGTATATCAATAACATGCAGCTTCACATAAAGATCGGGCCCTTCAGGTTGCACATCACTGGCAATGACAATACATATTGCAATAAAAATTTGACTCCTTCGTCAGTGATGCTGAAGTTGGATTGAAACATGAACTATATTATATAACTTGAAATAAAGATTACCTTTTTTTCCAAAAGTAAGCTTATACATGTCATTATGAATACATGTACAATTGAAATTTTGTCTGAGATGTGGGTGTGAAATGCCTGGACAAATATGGTTCGTGCAAAAGCTTGAGGTTAAATCATGATGAGGAATGGGATTCGATACCAAAATTGAAGGAAATGGTGTTCTTCATTAAAGGCGACACAAAATTCCAAACCACCAGGGGTTAATATTTAATATTGTACTTCTGAAATGAAATAATGTCATTAAACTATTAGTACCGTAATTACTATAAAGGAATATATTGTAGTTGATTTGACGTGTTTGTGTATATGTAACAGGTCGGTGTAAGAACGCATTGTTGAGGCTTTTGTGCAGCTGAAAAGGGTCAGGTCTAGACGCATTGTTGAGCTCAGACAGGCTATTGTAGGCTCTGTCTTGTGCATAATTCTTACACCAAGTATAAACCTACAATGTACACTGCATCTCCTACCTAATAGGTTAGTATCACATATAAGAGATATATGCAGCTTCGCAAAAAGATCGAGCCCTTAAGGATGGCACATCATTTGAGGTTGCACATCATTGGCAATGCACATCATTTAAAATAATAAATTTATTAAGAAATATGATTTCTATATTTAGTGATATTGAGGTTGGAATGAAGGAGAAACTATATTATATAACTACCAATAAAGATTACATTTTTTCCAAAAGTAAGCCTACACATCCCATTGCATAGATCTGATGAATACATGTTCATGTATACATGTAGTTAGGAACAATAGGTGTGCAATTTTGAGCACGTTCTTGGTGTAACTTTGTGTGATGATATGTGAACAAACAAAGCTAATAACAGTGCAATAGTAGGACTAAATCTATCATTTCCAACAGGCAATGGGACACTTGCACTGTGGTAAACCTTCACATTTGTATGCAAATAAAAGAACGCAATGACAACTGTGTCCAATCATACTGTAATGCTCCATAATAATGTGCACGGGTAAAGACTGAGCTCACAAACTGATTCAAACTCACTTTTAATTAATATAGTAAGTTAAATGTGTGGACACAGATATGGTTGTACAAAAGCTTCAGGGTCAACGAGAATTTGATAAAATTTTAGGAAATGGCGTCCTTCATTTAAGGCGACACGAAATTAAAAACTAACAGGGGTTCGGTACTGCGGGATTCCCCCGCCAGTTATTTTGATATTGTACTTCTGAAATAAAATAATGTCAAAAACTATTAGTAAATACTATAAAGGAATATACTGTATGTGATTTGGTATGTATGACTGTGTATACAATGTACACTGCATCTCATGCCTAATAAGAAGTCAAAATTATTCTAAGTCCAGCCTAAACAGAAAAGATTAACCCAGAAAACTTTCTAAGTCCAGCCTAAACATAAAAGTCTAACCGGACACCAACACCGACACCGACACCGCCACTTTCCCCCTCTCTCTCCCAATACCTCGCCTACTTCGTATACGGCGAGCTAAAAACGGCTCTGGACGGCGGAAGTGATGTGCGAGGAGTAGGCTCTTGTCCGAGATCCGACATCGCAGTGATCCTTCTCGATTCCACAACTGGCGGAGGAGTCATATCCGGAAATAACTCGTAGAGGCATGCCAATATTTCAGAATAACTGGACGCCGCGAGATCCAGATCAGCATCAAACAAGGAAGTCCGTTCTTCCGCTTCCGGCTCAGCGTTAGCCACTGTCATAGGATCCGCAGAGGTAAACCTGGGCACAAACGAAGGAGGTGTAGGTCTACTACCCTACGAGAGATCAAGTGGTAGCTGAGCTTGGGTAGCGGAAGTCGGCCGTCTTGATGACACGGGGCGAGGTTGATAGCCAGCCCACTCAGGGACCGGAAGTGGTGTCGGTGGTGGTGGTGGAGGCATCAACATGTCACGTTGAAGGGCTGCAAAATCAGCAGATAATCTATTAAACCTGTCGGACAGGCTGGCAGAAATAGATGCTGCTGGGGGGCACTGCCTATCAGAAGAAGGAAGTAAGGCGGAACCGGAAGCAGCCGCATACTGTGACATCACAGGCCTAGCTGGGTATCTAGGCAGATGTGGGTGAGCAACCCAAACTTGCCGTCTCGGTATAGGCGCATGATATGCAGGGTTCTCCATAAGAGCCGGCGGCCGGCGGTATGCGTACACCTGTCGGAGGTTGTGCCGCCGGATGTTTTTGGCATCCAGGAAAAATAAACTAAAGCTATATTTCAATTTGGTTGTAGTGCAAGCAATATATAATGTAATCCGTCATGCTTGGAGCAGAATATGAGAAATAAAGATCATAAAAGGACATATTTATCGGAAAATGTCAAACGTGTCGTCTTGTAATCTTATGGTAACGGAATCTATACACTGCGTAACATGGCCTGTTTCCGGTTTTGCGATGTTATAATCCTGTTGATTGGTTGAATAGAATAGATGAGCCAATCAAAAGCGTCGTACATTGGGACACGGCTTCGTGTTTTAGTCGTAGACAAAACAGAATGACTGTACGGGGTTGAGGGGGAATTTTCGAAATGAAACGTCGACAACTGAGTTTGAGCGAAGCCTTCAAATGAAATAAAAGACGATCTTTTGACGGGGATGGCGATGCTGTCAGTACAGTGCCGTCGAATATTAATGACAGCGACTCAGAATGTGACTGTCAAACAATTTGATGCAGTGCCAGTTACAACAACAACAACGTCAAACAACAACGGCTTCGTCAAATTCACCCGTTGAAGCTTATGACGGCATATTAAGTGACAATTAATTGTCAACACGGAAATAAACTTTAACTGAACCTATTTTCGCAATTATCCTGATACAATTATGAGCGTAAAGATAATCTCCTCCCCCCCCAAGATTTTATGTAGATTTGGCATGATGTTAAATCCACATTTCAGAACAGTTTAGGCCATGCTAAAGTTCTTCACACAGCATATGCCTATTTGTTTAGCTTTCACTTCAAAATCTACCAAGTTCTTACTTAGTGTTGATATTTTTTTTAATCCACCTGTTTGATATTGTTATGTAAGCTTGATGGGAATCTGGCTTCATGGGTTAAATGGGGTGACTGGGATCATGGGGTAGCTTAATTGCTGAATACTATATAAAAATACCCTGTGCTAGGGACTTAGAATTTTCATCCCAAAATGCCACAAAATGGCTCAGATTGCACCACAGAGCATCTAGGGTTTCTGGTGGCTGGGGGCGGCCCCCAGCCTAATGGGAAATGCCTCGCTGTGCTCGGCGGTTAACAACCACATACACCTGTTTGGATATCATTGTACAGGTATTCTCAAAGAAATGGAGAACCCTGGATATGGCATAGCATATCTGACAGGCCTAGGAGATGGAGAACGGAAGTAAGCACCCGATGTACCGGAAGTCGGACGTGTAGGTATACGTGCAGGAGGATACACTCGACGGGGTACATCAAATGGTCGGGCTACAGAAGCCACCGAAGGATACGATGTAGGCCTATATACTGCACTACGCACAGGAAGTTGAGAGTACGGAGGCGCAGTATAGGGATCAGCCGGACTGCTATACACCGATCACGTAACCGGAAGTCTGTACATTGATGACGTAGCTCGAGTATCCTACATCGATGAAAGACCCGGAACACCATATACCGATGAAGTAACAGGAACATCGTACGTAGAGGCAGTCCTATAGTAGGATGTAGTAGCCGACGACGGAGCATGCGCAGGAAAAACAGCGGAAGTTCCGATGTGAGACGATGATACGGAAGGGGAGCTTCTTGAAATTGGGGCATACTAGGAACTGGCATAAGGCATTCCAAACAGGGTGGCATGGTGCGCTGTGTTGGAACTCCTATGAACTCCATGCCATACAGTTTGGAACTCGGCAGACAAAGGATGGCTTATGCAATGCCATGCAGCGGCATGGGGGGAACTGCATAGCTGGAACTCTAATCCATCCAAATCAGAACACCGAACTGGGCATGGTGTATCCCATTTGAAAAACCGGCATATGCCATCCCTACCAGGGAACTCAGTTCCTAATTTCAAGAAGCTCTTTAAGATGATACCGGAAGGTATGATGTAAGAGGTTGCATGTAAGCATCCGATATAATCGGAGCTACCGTAGGCCGGAAGTCGTAGCTGGACACAGGCATACGTGGAAGATGTACCGGTTGAGTAAGCTGCAGGGGGTGCTGACAACAGCTGTTGCAGAGGCGCCCTGGATAGTTTCGGCACATTCAGTTGAGAATGGCGAGACTCCGCAAAACCTGGAAACAGGTGTAATAATCACTGTAGACTGCACAGGAACTGGTGATATTACAGTCGATGAAGCAGCAGGCATCTCCGTAGTTTTTGTAGACACAGATGGGCTGGACCGAGATGATGACAGATTCTCCGGAAGTGACGGATCCTTGACTGGGGGTATAGTCACACTCTCTGGATTCACTATCCTGAACAGGGGACCTTTGGTCGGAAGTGACGTCACAGATGATGGATCAAAGGTAGCCGTCAAGGTCAAGGGCGTCCCGTGCAATACTTTACCTGCAGGGTGCCCGGCATCTTTGTTCCCCACCTTGATCCCTAAAACAGAATTAGTGCATGGAGGAGGAGAAATTGCAACAACATTCGGTAATTTACGAGGTGAAATTAACTCTGTATCTTGGGTTACGGACATATCAACAGAGGCAGACTCGCCCGGCTCGTTCACAGTGGAGCGAGATGGAGAGGCAACCAAGCTCTCGGCCCTAACAAAGGTGGGTGGCGGGAGAATTTCTCCGGCATAAGAACCGACAAGATACTGTTCAAATATATTGTCGGGCCTGCTCACATTCCGCACATTTAGCATACTGATCGCACCAAACACCTCTACACGGCGGACATGCTGAGTGCGGGTCCGTCACGGGTTTAGACTGTCCACAAAGAACACAGAAGACGGATGCCATCTTTATTATGATTCCAACGTATACTCCCTGACGTTTGTAGAAGTCCAGGTAGGTATCCAGAATCACAGGAATTTGGTAATATTCCACTCTCTTCTCCAGGTAAATATCCCAGGAAATCTCCGACATGTCCGAGGTAATCCAAGGTAATGAATTAAGAATTGCGTGCTACTCCAGATGTAGATCTTGAGACTTTTTTGACAGAGCACTAGAAACTACGTCTGACCGCTACAGCTGTAGCGGAAAGAAGGAAGTCACGTGGTCAGACAGAGAGGGTTCTGGGTACTCGCGTATGGGCATTGGGCATTACAGGGACTATTTCTTTTGGTTCTGTGGTAAGGTTTTACAATAGAGCAATCGCGTAGGAACACGATAGCAATAAGGTATGTGAAGGTAAGTTTTACCATGTTTACAGCACAAGAAATTGTTACTTTCATACATCTTGTGTTTACTGTTAAACGATTTTGAGGTGAAGATGTTTTGCTAAATTGTACTAATAATACTATTTAAGTTATCCTGTTATAAATCCGTATTGAAAACTTGCATTGTTTGTCTCTCTTTGCTGGTAGAACATTATGACGTTATAGAGGTCTCCTTAATTCCAGTTTTGGTTAATGTTTCATTTTACATGACGTCATGCTACATCGGATGATCGAGTGAGGACCACCATAACGTCAGTACATTCCAAAAACAATGGGAGGCGAACACTGACGTTTTCGAAAGTTGTGACTCCCATTTTCTGGTGGTTTGACATTTTAGCAAGGCTTTGCAGGCCTTGTTTTTTCGTCAAAATTCACAGGAATCCAAATAGATTCTCGTAACCCAGCTCTATGGGAATCCACGGGAATCCAATGCTATCATTTCTATACAGACTGCTAATATAATACGGGAATCTGTTGGATTCCCACAAATTATTTTGCGGGAG
This sequence comes from Hanleya hanleyi, assembly GCA_036873755.1. Lineage (NCBI taxonomy): Eukaryota > Metazoa > Mollusca > Polyplacophora > Lepidopleurida > Hanleyidae > Hanleya > Hanleya hanleyi. The sequence continues at coordinate 11,577 of JAVTVY010021449.1, read as the reverse complement.
TGCTGACAGGAATCGGATTCCAGGATTCCCGTGGAAAAACAAGCCCTGCTTTGCAGTTCACCATTAAAGAATATTCAGTCTGAGAAAATTACATGTAATCAATTCCCCACATAACAAGATCCCAAGGGGCTTCAATATACGCCCGTACATGTACATGTATATCTGAAATTGGTCCAAATTGTTCAATAGCCTTGATTTCAATTGGTAGCTAGCAATCCACGTACAGAAAGGTCTACAATTTTGTGCTTCTGAGAATGTAACATATTAGTCGAGGAGACACTCCTAATAAGATGTCTCCCCCCAACATAGTTGGGGGAGACATAATGACCCAAACCGTAACATAGCGTATAGATGCGATTTTTTTTCATCAAATGATGGCGGAAGGTGTCTGCATCGATAATCCGTCGGGTGCCACTCATGCACCCTTGGGCATTTTACTCTAGGCAACATCCCTTTTCCAATATTATGACATAATTAGGTCAAAATGAAAAGACAGAAGAAACATGTCATGTTTGGTGTCAAACTGCAGTCACAGAACTTGTTCATTATTAGGATCATGAAATTAAAGGCCAAATATGGTGCGAGCAGGCCCCATGGATGATTTAGCTAAAACCGAAATTTCCAAATATTGAAAAAATGGATTGAAGTTTATGGGCAATGCTACGGTAACCATCAATATTTCACATCAGAAATGAAAGTCACCGTGAACTAATGGTAACCTAATGATTTTAATATGATTGTCCGCGTCTGATATCATTTAGTGAACAATTAAGTTCAAATTATACAAATGGTAATATTTATGTGACACACATGCGTAAAATAACATAAATTGAGTCAACTGTAACAACAGTCACTTGGACAGATAGTATTGGCAATTTTTCGCTGAGGGGAAATTCTAGCAAAAGAATAACTGGCTTAAATCATAATACATGATACATTCTTTATTTCAGGGTTCATACACTTACACTAAAACAAAATTCCAGGAGTTTTCCAGGAGTTTTCCAGGTCAATAATTTCAAATTTCCAGGTATAATTTTATTGCAATTCCAGGAGTTTCCAGGACTTTTTCACGGGTTATTCAAGCATGGTTTTGAAACTACTACGTAAGATCATGTTCCTTTATAAAACACTTTCGTTAAAGAAATCTCGAATGGTGAATCCAGTTGCTGATTTTCTCTGTTCAAGTAACTGTTTGTGTTTAACACCCTTGGCGTGACTACGAATGGCAGGCTCCCCCATATTGGAAATATCAAACGTTTTTTGACAAACTTTACACCTCGCGTTGGACTTATCTGCACCCCGTTCCAACCAGGCGGTGTAATTTGGTTGACTGAGCCAGCGCTCGTTGAAGACACATTTTCCAGGGGGCATAGTCAAGGTTCAAAAGTTCACCGAAGCGTGTCAACATTGACGGTAAACAAATTCTGAGCGGGAATTCTAGCAAAAGTGATTGAAGACCACTTTACGGCGAGTACAACTCTTAACCATTGATGTCGCAAACGAACTCAGTGAGTAGTCTCCCTTTATTCAGTTTCCCTTTACGGCAAGTCGCGCACCTGTCACGACAATGAATGTTCGACGACCGGTCACCCAACATGAACAATGATAGTTTCGATTGATTTGATTACAGTTTACGGAGTTTCAACGTATATCATAACATTTGACCAGGCAAAAACGTTCGATTCGTGTGATTTGATTAAAATTAACATGATTAAGGAGTTTCCAGGACTATCACTTTATTTTTTAGGACATTCCAGGACTTTCCAACACTAGAATTAAATTCCAGGAGTTTTAAGGAGTTTCCAGGAGCCGTGCGAACCCTGTTATTTATGACTTATTCGTGTCTCACGGTATTGTAGATTGTTGAACAACTGTTCATTCTGCTGGGTTAAAAAATTAGCTTTGTCATCCTCATCGTCTTCGTCCACCACCGTCGACGGTATGGAGACATTGTGCTCCTTAGCACAGTGATCCTCTGAGCCTCACTTGCAGTCTGTTGTACAGGACAACTTAGCTGACCGACAGCTACACCGATTTGTTGGACAGGGCGATTCCGATATGCACGAGCAGGCAACAGTCTGTATGATTGAGGACCACGCCAGTGCCGTGATGAAGGGTAGGTATATTATCCTCCAGTTTCCACCCAAATTGGCCGATGTCAACCGTTGGTGGTTCCACCTGGTCTGCTGCTCGCCAGACCAGAACATGCAGGCGAGCACGTTTGATATGACACTTTGCAGACTCTTCTGTCGGTGGGAGACTCCTGATCTTGGGTGGTTCAATCTTCTTGCTGAACATCGTGTATCTCAGATCATTAAGTGTTGTTGATATACTGCCGCCATACAACTGCACGAGAAACCGTAATCCAACCTGCATCCAGTCAGCCCCGGCTGCTCCTGGGTCTGCGAATACCTTTAAATTCAAATCAGACTTCAGAAGGATGTAGATTGCCGATACCTTCCCTTTACCGAATGGGTATGACACGGCATCGCATCCTGAGTTCTGGTTTGGCGAGCAGCAGACCAGGTGGAACCAATCCACCAATGGTTGACATCGGCCAATTTGGGTGGAAACTGGAGGACAATATACCTACCCCTCATCACGGCACTGGCGTGATCCTCAATCCTACATATTGTTGCCTGCTCGTGCAAGTTGGAATCGCCCTGTCCAACAAATCGTTGTACCTGTCGGTCAGCTAAGTTGTCCTGTACAACATACTGCAAGTGTGGCTCAGAGGATCACTGTGCTAAGGAGCACACTGTCTCAGTACCGTCGACAGTGGTGGACGAGGACAAGTGGTAATTTTTTTCAGCCAGCAGAATGAACAGTTGCTCAACAATCTACAATTCCATGATCACATGTATGAGAGCCACGAATAAGTCATAAATAAAGAATGTATCATGTATTTATGATTTAAGCAAGTTATTCTCTTGTTGGAATTCTCCCTCAGCGAAAATTGCCAATACTATCTGTCCATGTGACTGTTGTTACAGTTGACTGTACTTATGTTATTTTACGCATGTGTGTCACATAAATATTACCATTTGTATAATTTGAACCTAATTATTCACTAAATGATATCAGACGCGGCCAATCATATGAAAATCATTAGGTTACCATTAGTTCACGGTGACTTTCATTTCTGATGTGAAATATTGATGGTTACCGTAGCATTGCCTGGGTGGCACCCGACGGATTATCGATGTAGACACCTTCCGCCATCATTTGATGAAAAAAAATCTCATCTATACGCAATGTTACAGTTGAGGTGCCGTTCTCCTTGACTACATGTATATATCCCATCCAGAGCTTAAATCTTGGAAACTAGTTGACCTTGGAGCAAGAACCGAGATCTCACATATCCCACACTGAAATCGACAATAGTTTTGCTGCAAATGGATTTCTTTCAGAGAGAATTTTTCATGAAGGAAGAAGAATGTGATGAAGTAAGCCTTTGTTCTTGAATTGATAAACAGGCATGAAGTTCATAAAGGACCCCTCTCCCTGTTAAATTAGTAAATGTATGGTTTATATTTCACAACAGTTTAACTAAATGTAGCTGTTTCAAACACGGGAGACAACTCCACAGGACAAATGCCGTATACAATACATGTAGGGGAGAGAACTCTAAATATTCCAACCTAACACATATAGTCAGCTAAACTTGATTCAGTTCTGTGGGACTGTGACCTTGACCTTTGACAAATTGAAGTATGGCTCCTCTTCGCAATGTACCATACATGTACCATGAAACTACTACTAGAGATATCGCATGGACAACAAATGGTAATGGATGAATGGACAGAACGCAACATTGCATTACATGACCTCATCTTCGACAGGCATATGAAAATGTGACTAGTTATGATTTCCTGATTTTGGGGTCACAGTGACCTTGGCCTCTGACCTTGACCTAAATTTTGGTACACGACACATCGTCTTCCGTCAATGTATCAATGGACACCAAAAAAAACATGAGTTTTATGAATTTCATGATTTTAGGGGTCACAGTGACCCTGACGTTCGACCTTGACCTACATTTAGGTACGTGATACAGCATGTCCCCCTAATGTGTCTACTGACACAAAAAAAAGTAATTTTCAAAGATTTCTTGATTCTGGAGCCACAGTGACCTTGACTATTGACCTTGACCTAAATTTTGGTACATGACAAACCATCTCCCCATGATTTCTCAATGGACACAAAAAATCATGATTTTTAACAATTTCATGATTTGGGGTCTCAATGACCTTGACCTTTGACCTACATTTCGGTATGTGAGTCCCCCTAATGTATCTACTGACACAAGAAATGTTATGTTTCCTGATTTTGGGGTCACAGTGACCTTTGACAGTGACTTAAATTTTGGTATGGGACACTTCTTTTCACTCTATTGAATCCACTCAGCAAAGTAATTTTTTATAATTTCCTAATTTTTAGGTCACAATGATCTTTGACCTTGATTCTGGTGTCACAGTAATCTTGACTATTGACCTGGATCTAAATTTTGGTACATGACAAAATTCCTACCCATAATTTCTCAATGGATTAAAAAAATCATGATTTTTAACAATTTCATGATTTTGGGGTCACAGTGACCTTGACCTTTGACCTACATCTTGATATGTGACACATTGTGTCCCCCTAATGCATCTAATGACACGAAGGAATGTTATTTTTAATAATTTCCTGATTTTTGGGTCACAGTGACATTTGACCTTGACCTATATTTTGGTATGCAGCACTTCATTTGCCCCTATTGAATCCACTCACAAAAAATTAGAAATTTTTAATGATTTCCTGATTTTTCGGTCACACTGACCTTTGACCTCTGACCTCGACCTACATTTGGCATGCAACACATCGTTCCTCCCTAGGGCCTCCAGTCACCAAAAATTAGAACTGTAGATAGAAAACTGTCAATGATCAATGATTTCCTGATTTCAGGCAACAGTGACCTTTGACCTCAGACCCCGACCTCAATTTTCATACGCGACACATCGTCTCCACCTAGCGTATCCAATCACAAAAAATGCATCTGTGGATAGAAAACGTTCACAGATATAGACCGGACATGAACACTTCAGTTATTTCCTGTTTTTTGAGCCAGTGACCTTTGACCTCTGATCTTGACCTTCATTTCCTTGGCTAAGGTGGCATTTTTCAGCTCAAGATTATTATTCATGTCCAAGAAAAACAAATTTGGTCCAAGACGAGCAATGTTTTTCATTCAAGACTTACTTTTAGGGCAGGACACAAAACACTTGTTGAAGATAAAAAATGTTTGTTCAACATGTTCAAGACTGCACGTGACCAGCTACATGTAAGACTACACGAGACAAGCCAAGACTGCACTGACCCCACAAAGTGACGACACTGCTTCCACGATCAGCACGTGTTGAGGATATCATAACACATATCTTCTTCAAACAATATAACTACCATTTCTCAGTATATATTCATAGCACACCCAATAAACTGTTCCTATCACCTGTAACTTTACCTCTTATAGATGCTTCTGCCTCTTCAGTCTGTTTTATAACCTGTAAGTGCAATTCATTATTCTCTTTCACCAGCTTGGCATTGTCACTTTTGTATGGCTCCACAGCTGACTCAAATGAATCCTGGTCAGTATGCTTCTTGCCAAGTTCCAGCTTAGAATTCTTTAAACTCTCAGTGGTGTGGATCAGGTCTGCAAAGAGTCTCTCCACAAGGGGGAGTGACTCGATGCCCAGTGGCTGCTTGTAGCCCAGTTGGTCCAATCTTTTTCTAAGATTTGAGAATTTTTGCTGAGCTTGTGCAGAATTTGTTGACGCCATCTTGGTAAATGGTTGAATTTTTTTCTCATTCCACAGACAAATCTGAAAAGAAGTCCAAGAAGACCTAAACATGAGCATTCTCTAGAAATAGTTCTAAAAATACTGTACAGATATTTTATCATTTAACGATATTATTGCCACAATCAAGAGAACTTTGTGTCAGTCATACATGGAGGATACTCCACAGTGCATCCTACATGTATTCTCATGGCAGGTTCTGAAAAAAAGGTTCACTGCAGACTCAGAGCAAGTTGTCACTTAACTGGCTCGTGAACCCCAGTTATCTTTAGAGCTTGTCTGTTTTGTCCATTCTGCCATTGTCAGAGTTTAACCTCCTAAATGGTCGGTGTAACACCCTCTGACTGCGCTGTACAGAAAAACCTGGTGCGCATGCACATTCGGTCTGTGTCGATTTTTATCCCATGAGAATGGCTCTGTCTTGTCCGAAGCTTTAGAAATGTGTGAATTTGTGCACATAAGCTTGTTGACCTACAAGGCTTGAAATTAGCAGTGCACACCAGCACAAATTCATGTATTTTTTTCAGTGCACATAATTTTTATTTGGAGTATGTATATAGCTACAGTTACAAACAAAGTGTCCATAAATGGACCCTCGATGTTGCCTATAACTTACGGCAGACTGTCGATCGTCTGGAAAAATTGCTAGAAGATGTCCTCCATCATGTGTCCTTCCGACTGCAGTAAAATATTACCCGAGGGTAAATGTTATTCATTTTAAGCGTACTTTTCTACAAGCTGTGCACTGAATTACTCCCGCGGGTATTTTTATCTCAGACGTTTCCAGCATCAGACACTCTACACTATTTCATACATGTAGTCCACTGTCACCCAGTGTTTGACATTTTCAAACTGTGACGTCTAAAACAAACTGGGTGAACACAAACAAAGCAACATTTAAGCTCTTTTTGGCAGCTGGTTGGCAAATAAATGCACTAAAAACACTGACTGCTGAGGAAGTCGAATGTGAGAGTGAAAGTGAGGTTGCAGTTGAATCCACAGTTCAAGCGTCCGGACGATGTTCCAGAAACACACACAAAGACCCCAGAAAAACAACATCGGACATACCCATGCCTGGCATTAGTACAAGAGCCCAAGTTCAGGAAGTTTTAAGATTCAGGACGAATTTACGTGGAAGGGTATTTTTAACATGAGGCAGCACCTAAAAGGTGCAACAACCCCTCAGCCAGACAGTTTTAGTCAGTGTATATTGGTACACAATGAATGAAAAATGCATATGTAAAAGCCTGAAAGATTTGGTTGAATGCAGAAGATGCTTTAGCAGTGGCTTAAAAAAGATTAAAATATGATAAATTCAGTGTGGGATGTTGGATGCATTGAAGGATTATAATAAATATTTTGACATAGCGTGTGCGAAAAATATGGCGGAAGAACAGAAATATTCTGAACAAAAACAAAAGGCTTCAAGCCATTTTGGCTTTGAACCCTAATAATAATCTAAACAATAATAAAAGTCCTTGATAGCAATAACTGTATGAATCCCTGTGTACCTGTTGATTGTCTGTCTCTTTCCATCTGTGATCAAGCAGAGGATGAGGATGGGTGGATGGCAATCCAAACAGCCTTGTGATATGAATAATATGTTTCATGGACATCAAATTGTATATCTGTGAGTTTGAAATTGGTGAAAATCTGGTCAATGGTTGTCCTAAGATCTGTGGTTGGGGTGGGGATTAAGGGAAAGAGCCCATGCTCTTGAAAGAAGTCGTTTATCTTGGTTGTTTCAGCCGAGTCGACAGCAAAGTCATTGTTGAAGTCTCCAAGTATGACAACATTAGTCGCTGAACAGTGGCTCCTTAGTGATGTAGAAAGTCCGCCCAATCAGAGAAACCAGTTGATGCACTGATGATGTATATCAAATTTTACATCGAACACTTGAACGGTATCAGAGAGAGATCATTAATGATTTTGCATAAATTAAAGATGGCCGCCTATCCTTCCGGTCATTCAGAGGAACTGATCTTCATTACGAATGTCTTGATACATCGATGCTGTATACCAAGTTTCATATAGAACACTTAAATGGTATCCGAGATATATATCATTAAAGATTTTGCATAAATTAAAGATGGCCACCAAGATTTCCACCCAATCAGAGAAACCAGTTCTGTCATTCATGATAAGTCTCTTGCTGCATCGATGATGTATATCAAATTTTACATCGAGCACTTGAACGGTATCAGAGAGAGATCATTAATGATTTTGCATAAATTAAAGATGGCCGCCTATCCTTCCGGTCATTTAGAGGAACTGATCTTCATTGCGAGTGTCTTGATACATCGATGCTGTATACCAAGTTTCATATAGAACACTTAAATGGTATCCGAGATATATACGGTATCATTAAAGATTTTGCATAAATTAAAGATGGCCACCAAGATTTCCACCCAATCAAAGAAACCAGTTCTGTCATTCATCATAAGTATCTTGCTGCATCGATGATGTTTACCAAATTTTATATCGAGCACTTAAACGGTATCAGATATAGAGATCATTAATGATTTTGCATAAATTAAAAATGGGCGGCCATCCTTCCCGCCTCTCAGAAGAATTGATATGGTTATTCAGTGCAAGTCAAGTCTCTTGATACATGTACATCGATGCTGTATACCAAGTTTCGTATAGAACACTTCAATGGTATCAAAGAAATACATCATTAAAGATTCTGCATGAATTAAAGATGGCCGCCAAGGCTTTCACCTAATCAGGAAAACTGGTTCGGTCATTCCTTCAAAGTTTCCTGATGTATCGATAATCTCTACAAAGTTTCACACTGAACAGCAAAATGGTTTCCGAGATACACAAGATTCATGGTTTCGCATAAATTAAAGATGGCCGCCAAAGTTTTCACCCAATCGGGTCCAGATTCAATAGGGTTCTGGGTAATGAGCATATGGATGTGCACGGCAAGTTTGGTGTGCCTAGGGTAAGTCGTTCTAAAGAAAGCTTGGTAACAAGAAGTTTTGTATAGAACACTTCAATGGTATCAAAGAAATACATCATTAAAGATTCTGCATAAATTAAAGATGGCCACCAAGGCTTTCACCTAATCAGGACACTGGTTTGGTCATTCCTTCAAAGTTTCTTGATGTATCGATAATCTCTACAAAGTTTCACACTGAACAGCAAAAAGGTTTCCGAGATACACAAGATTCATGGTTTCGCATAAATTAAATATGGCCGCCAAAGTTTCCACCTAATCGGGTCCAGATTCAATAAGGTTCTGGGTCATGAGCATATGGATGTGCACAGCAAGTTTGGTGTGCCTAGGGTAAGTCGTTCTAAAAAAAGCTTGGTAACGAGAAAGCTGTGATGGTTTCGCAAAAATTAAAGATGGCCACCAAAGTTTCCAACCAATCGGGTCCAGATTCAATAGGCTTGTGGTTGACCACCCAACAATTCTGTATACCAAATTTGAAGTCTCTAGAAGCAACGGTTCGGTTTCTAGATCGATCACAAGAATTGTTGACGACCGGACGACCGGACGACCGACCGGACGAACGACCGGACGACCGGATGTACATGCCAACGACAAGATCCCGCAGCCTAATAGGCTGAGGGGTAACAAAACGAGATATGTATACGCCATATGCAGGTCCTACTGGAATGTTACTGTCTAGAAAGAGATAGTTAACGATGTCGAAAGTGTAATACTCTCTTTTTTCATAAAGTCGACGAGAGAGACGGCCCGCTTCTCTGTAGTTTCCTTCAAATCCAGTGAAGGTGGATATATATCCTTCACTGTGTCATTATTATAGCGAATATCCAAAGCGAGAAGATCGTCTGTATAACGTTTGGTGAATGAGAAAGAACGGGCTTTGAATTGATCGTTTTTGGGAAGCGCCTGCTTACAGTCATATTCATATGAGAACAGATATAAAGTTAACCGTTTGGGCTGTGAATACAAAGAACATGATCAGAATAAATAAATTCGATAAAAAAATATCAGTTTTTATGGAGTTCGTCTGAACAATCCCAATGGAGATTTGACTAGGACATTTTGTACATTTGGAAGCGAATCAGACATTCGGCAGGTGACTACCGTACTGTCGGCTGTTGTAGCAGGCACACAGCCAGACAAACCGGTGCGCACCCGTCATTGGCGTGAAAATAGAATAGCCAATGAGCTTCGGCGGAAGTCCACGGAATACATGTCGTCGTTGTAAAAGTGTTGATCGGAAGCACACCTACAGCCTCCGGAGCTTTGTCTGATTCACGATATTAGAATCGTAAAACCGGAACATTGCAGTGGCATAGTGACGTTGTATATTTCTGGAATCTCCGCCATCTCTCAGTAATAAATTTGTATGTAAAACCATCAAACTTCTATTAGGCGTGTATGTAGTTAACATATCCGCATCCTGCTGCATTGTATATTTCTGAAATCTCGCTGTCTCTTAGTAATAATTCTGTATCTAACATCAAACTCATTTTAGGAGTGTACGTAGTTAACATATCCGTGGTTGAGAGTTTTCCATAATCAGTATGGCTGTAACGTCGAACAAAGGAATGAAACAAATCTCATCGCTTATAAAGCGTACTATGTTGATTTCCCACACCTAAACGGTGCGTTGATCAGTCCCTTCGCCTATAAAGTGAATACTGAAGGAAAAGACTTAATATCTGACGTTGAATGGTTCTATTCACCTATAAAATAAATACTGAAAGAAATCATGTAGACCGTGCATGCCCAGCTACCATAAATTGGTTCAGGATCTGATAATATGCAGATGCTGTCAACTTTAATATATCGAATAAAGACACCTTTAGCGTGCATGACCATCTCGCATAAATTGGTGCAGGCTCTGATAATATGCCGATGCTGTCAACTTTAATATCTCAAATAAGACACCTAACCGGTGCACACCCTCCTAAAAATTGGTGCAGGCTTTAATTCGGTCACCGGAACTGCACATTCCAGTTCAAATTCTGATATTCAATTAAAGGTTCCTGCAAAAATATATATGTGCAAAGAATTATTCTACCATTATACTAAACCGCATCCCACGATAAGAACCCGCCGATATCACAATATTATAGAGAGGTTCGAAACACTGAATGCAGAATTACTGAAATCACCTAATCTGAAATCACATTTTTCGCCACACACTGTAGTGTTCGTCTGTCTGCATGATGTCGGGTTGATCTGTCTCCAGCAACGGATATGTTAACTACATACACTCTTAAAAGGAGTTTGATGGTAGATTCAAATGTATTAGTAAGTATTCCATAAATACGCAATGTAACAGAATATGGATATAATAACTACATACACTCCTAAAAGAAGTTTGATGTTAGATACAGATTTATTATTAAGAGACGGCGAGATTCCAGAAATATACAATGTAACGGAATGCGTATATGTTAACTACATACACACCTAAAAGGAGTTTGGCGGTTTTAAATACATCTTTATTACTAAGAGACGACGAGATTCCAGAAATATACAGCGTAAGAAAATATGCCACCACAATGTTCCAGTTTTACGATTCTAATATCGTGAATCAGACAATGCTCTGGAAGGCTCTAGGTGTGTTTCTGGTCAACACTTTTACACATCGCGGGGAAGGACGAAGGGTATCCGTCAGAGGAACTTCATCCTATCCTCTAACCATCCTTGAGTACACTCGAGTTTTGAGATGGTGAAAACAGTGGAACTCTCCATCAATGAAGTGATAAATAGCTGTCTCACGTGACCTATGCTAGGGTCAGAATGCCT
>JAVTVY010021448.1:0-99760 GCA_036873755.1 Hanleya hanleyi | reverse complement strand
ATAAAAAAAACATTATTTCATTTTTTTTTAAATTTCATTTCCTTTTCATTTCATTTCATTTTGATTTTGTTTTCATTTCACTTTCATTTCATTTTGATTTTGTTTTCATTTCACTTTCATTTCATTTTGTTATCACAAGGAAAAAAAAATATATAAGGTGGCAGCGCCCGGCACTGCCATTTTTTTTTTTTTTTTCCTCTCTCAAAACGAAAACAAATTCTTCTGTGGCCGAGAACTGCCAGCCGAGTGCTGCCAGCCGAGAGCTGCCAAGTCATACTATTGGCTAATGTGTATCACGTGTGTGTTCATATTGCCGTACCCTTAGCAGTTCTCTCACAATGCGAAAGTGAAGATGAACCTGTACGACGGTAGCACTTGCCAATTGCCAACCACCACCCCCCCCCCATGTCTGTCCTCTCTCCCCTCGCTTCCCATAGGGGTAAATTCTCGATGTCACGAGGTGCCGACAAAAATTTCATATGGCGAAAAAGAATGCCGCAGGATATGAGGTCATGTTGAGCGAGTAGATTCATTTATATGTCGGAAATTGGAGGTTTCATGGAATCTGACTGTTGGTTCGACGTTCATTGCCCCCATTACCAACAATCAACAATATAAATAGCTAGGTTTAGGTAGGTAGAATATATTGTACCAAGTACACTAAATTATACCAACAATAGCTCACTGTAAATATGGAATTTGTACGTCATGTTTGCGGAATAGTATGGGAACCTAGAGCTACCCAGAAGGGGTGTGACTAAAAAGCGTCCGGTAGCGTCCGATAGCGCCCGGGACATCGCCCGGTACTCCCTACAATACTCCTTTTGTGTCCCATACAAAAAGTTGTGTATGTCCCATGTAAATATTGACTGATATTTGCCGTTTTCTGACTTGCGCGCATTTAATCGCATGACCTTCTGGTCTGGAATCATCCCGCCCATTTTCCTGGTCGGCTTCCCCGGTACTACTGACTTGTCATGTTGTCATTTCTTTGGCACCGCTTTCTAGATGATCGTTAACAGACTTCATTTATCTTTTCCTGTAAATTTGAGCTTAAATCTGCCAGTATTCTCCGAATCATTTTTTTTTTCTTATATCGTCCGGTACTTCATTCACAGCCCGGTACTGTAAATTTGATATTTTTACCCCTCGGCCAAAATTTGGCCGAAGGGTATTGTCGTCGTCATATACGTCCGTCCGTCCGTCTGTCCGTCACACCTTTCTCGTTACCAAGATATCTTTAGAACGACTTAACCTGGGCACACCAAACTTGCAGTGTACATCCATATGCTCGTGACCCAGAACCCTATTGAATCTGGACCTGATTGGTTGGAAACTTTGGCGATCATCTTCAATTTATGCGAAACCATCACAGCTTTCTCGTTACCAAGATATCTTTAGAACGACTTACCCTAGGCACACCAAACTTGCAGTGTACATCCATATGCTCATGACCCAGAACACTGTTGAATCTGGACCCGATTAGTTGAAAACTTTGGCGGCCATATTTAATTTATGCGAAACCATTAATCTTATGTATCTCCGTAACCATTTCACTGTTCAGTGGGAAATTTGGTCTAGATCATCGATGCATCAAGAAACTCCACAAGAATGACCAAACCAGTTTCCCTGATTCGGTGGAAACCTTGGCGGCCATTTTTAATTTATGCAAAATCTTTAATGATATATATCTCTGATACCATTCAAGTGTTTTATACGAAACTTGGTATACAGCATCGTTGTATCAATAGACCTGCAATGTATAACCACATCAGTTCCTCTGAGTTGCGGGAAGGCTGGGCGGCCATCTTTAATTTATGCGAAATCATTAATGATCTCCATCTCCGATACCGTTCACGGACTCGATGTAAAATTTGGTATACATCATCGATGCACCAATAGACTTAAGATAAATGACAGTTCTGGCCTTTCTGATTGGGCGGAAACCTTGGTGGTCATCTTTAATTTATGCAAAATCTTTAATGATGTATATCTTTGATACCATTTCAGTGTTCTATATTAAACTTGGTATACAGCATCGATGAATCAAGAGACGTTCAATGAATAACCACATCAGTTCCTCTGAGTGGCGGGAAGAATGGGCGGCCATCTTTAATTTATGCGAAATCATTAATGATCTCTATCTCTGATACTGTTCAAGTACTCGATGTGAATTTTGGTAAACATCATCGATGCATCAATAGACTTACGATAAATGACGGTTCTCGTTTTTCTGATTGGGCGGAACCTTGGTGGCCATGTTTAATTTATGCAAAATCTTTAATGATGTATGTCTTTGATACCATTTCAGTGCTCTATATGAAACTTGGTATACAGCATCCATGTATCAAGAGACTTCAATGAATAACCACATCAGTTCCTCTGAGTGGTGGGAAGGATGGGCGGCCATCTTTAATTTATGCGAAATCATTATGATCTCTATCTCTGATAACTTTCAAATGCTCGATGTAGAATTTGGTATACATCATCGACTCTTATGTAATGAATGAATACCGGTTTCTCTGATTGGATGGAAATCTTAAAGGCCCTTTCTCATTGCAAAATTTTTCATAATCTGTATATTTGTCACTTGACTACTTGGTGTTCCTGAAGTCTTGGTTCAAATTGAATACATTATGAGAATGACTGGCGCCCGGAGCCGAGGGGTTTTCAGATGCGCAGCTTCGTATTTTCTTTACGGTACTTTTTCACCATCCGATACTTCCTAGATGTTCTATACATTTTTAGATGTTCTAAATGGGCGGGATGATTCCAGACTAAACGCACGCACATCAGAAAATGGAAAATACCAGTCGATATTTACATGGGACATACACAATTTTGTATGGGACACAAAAGGAATACTGTAGGGTGTACCGGACGGTGTAAAAAGTACCGGACGATGTACCGGGCGCTACCGGACGCTTCCGGATGCTACCGGACGCTTTTTAGTCACACCCCTTCTTGCTAGCTCTAGGTTCCCATACCATTCCGCAACCATGACGCACAAATTCCATATTTACAGTGAGCTATTGTAGGTATAATTTAGTGTACTTGGTACCATATATTCTACCTACCGGTACCTAGCTATTTATATTGTTGATTGTTTTTTTTTGTTTTTTCGTACTTTATTCTGTATTCCTGTTACACTTAACACTCCCAAGGTCCAGGATCCCTGGGGAGTGGGGCTTATTAACTATCAGATGTTAACCACCATATATGACAGGGCATCATGCATACTATGGGCGCATGGCAACAGCAGTATTGTACTTAACACAGTGACATTTCCTAGGTATTTCAATGATGGACATAGGCTAATGAAAATTACATAGGCTACTGAAAAATACATACTGGTATCTATCAACTCCGACTCGGTTACATATGAAATACATAGGCTTTGCGGTTACTATAAACTCCGAGACACTAGGACCACAAAGATATGTTGTAACAATGTAGTACATGTATGTAAAATGACTGAAATCATATCGCAGATGCTATATATTTACGAATATTTTCAGTTGGTAACGGGGGCAATGAACGTCGAACCAACAGTCAGATTCCACGAAACACCCAATTTTCGACATATAAATGAATCTACTCGCTCAACATGATCTCATATCTTGCGGCATTGTTTTCCGCCATATGGAACTTTTGTCGGCACGGTGACATCGAGAATTTACCCCTCTGGGAGACGGGGAGAGAGGGCAGACAGGGGGGAGGGGGAGATTTGCAATTGGCAAGTGCTAGAGTCGTACAGGTTCATCTTCACTTTCGCATTGTGAGAGAAATCCTAAGGATACGGCACTATGAACACACACGTGATACACATTAGCCAATAATATGACTTGGCAGCTCTCGGCTGGCAGCGCTCGGCTGGCAGTTCTCGGCCACAGAAGAATTTGTTTTCGTTTTGAGAGAGGAGAAAAGAAAAAAAAAAACTGGCAGTGCCGGGCGCTGCCACCTCATATATTTTTTCCTTGTGATAACAAAATAAAATGAAAGTGAAATGAAAACAAAATCAAAATGAAATAAAAACAAAATCAAAATGAAATGAAATGAAAACAAAATGAAAATGAAATGAAAAGGAAATGAAAATGAAATTAAAAAAAAAATGAAATAATGTTTTTTTTAAATTTACCGGTAAATAAAAAAAATACAACAAAATGAAATGAAAATGAAAACGAAATCAAAATGAAACGAAAAGGAAACGGAAAAGAAATTTAAAAAAAATGAAATGAAATAATATGGAAAAAATATTTCAATTAAAAAAAAAAAAAAAAAAAAAAAAAAAAAAAAACGTTAAAAAAGTTACATTTATGGAATGGCAGCAGTCGGCCACCATACATATCCGTACATCAAAGAAAGGGAAATTCCCCTACCATTGGGTCTGATCGTAACATCGAAGAAGGTCGCTCTCTGTATTTTCAACCGACCTAAGGACAAAGGTCACAGGTCACAGATCCGGTGTTATGCAAACACTTTGCATAACTTCTAGAATTTGTCTTTGCACCGCTAAAAGTATACCGTATAACTGTGGTAATGTATATATTTGTTGAGAGTGCATTTTTTCTGGATTCCAAATATATATATTTGTTTACTATAAATCTTTAGGTTGTGAAGATATTCAAATTTAAACAAAATAACTTTCAAAAATGAGCCTTCTCTTTTAAATGGATATTTTAAAAAAGATATTAAACTTTTCGTAACTTACATCATCATTTCCTGTAGGAGACAACTCCAACAGGAAATCCGTGTCTCAGTTTTGTCAATTTTGGTGTAGTTCTTTTTCTATTGCCATTTAATTCAACCTAAAAGTTCAAAACTGTGGGTTGCTCGATTCTGTGAAGAAATATCACATTAAATGTCAATAGAATGAGAAATAGACAAAATTGATAAAACTGAGACACTGATTTTCTGTTCGAGTTCTACAGAAAATGATAAAGTAAGTTACGATAAGTTGAATACTTGTTTGAAAATAGCGTATAAAAATTAAAAATTAAAAATTGAATTAAATCTATTTTAAATCCAAATATCTTCAGAACATTCAGGTATACGGTTCACAAACTTACATATTGGAATCCTCAAGGAATGTGCTTTAAAGAAATATACAAATCACCATAGCTGTGTTGCATACTTTCAGCTGAATAGAGACAAGTTCTATAGGTTGTGTAAAAGTTTGTGGAGGAGGGCTCTGTACCCTTAAGGTACATGTCGTTTTCGCCTCAAAAATGTGCTAGTCACCAAGGCTAACATTTCCATAGTGGGTACATAGCTGGAGTGTTGATCAGTAGTAAAACATTCGAAAATAGATTGCTTTTGCCCTAGATCTATCTGTACATACCTGCGAATTTCACTATGTTATCAGTTTGTTTATCAAAATAAACAAAAACTAAATTTTCTACACAAGTCCAGGAATCAAAAGATATTGATACATGCCCATGTTTATGTAGAGAAACCCCAATGAACTTCATTATCTCCTATTATAGCGTCTCCTATCAGCAAGTTGGACAGATACGTGTAAGTAAGAGGCGGGAAAAGTTGACGACGTTTGGCGACTAAAAAGCAACGATATGATTCCAGAGGAAAGCCTTCCTCGGCATTTCGCATTCAGACCAGAATATGTAGGATTCTAGGACGTAGCCTTGGCGAATGCCGTGTCCTTACACGGCGAATACCTCCAGCTTTGCGAACGTTATTTGAAGCGGAAACCACATTAAATCACATTGAAAAATAAGCTGAGTACATAGACCACAGCTGCTGTCCACTGAGACGGTTCCCGAGAATAGGTGTTGTTGGCAGCATAAGAACAACCACACCAGTAACGAAAATGGCATAAATCTGGTGTTGGAATCCGG
This sequence comes from Hanleya hanleyi, assembly GCA_036873755.1. Taxonomy (NCBI): domain Eukaryota; kingdom Metazoa; phylum Mollusca; class Polyplacophora; order Lepidopleurida; family Hanleyidae; genus Hanleya; species Hanleya hanleyi. The sequence continues at coordinate 93,905 of JAVTVY010021448.1, read as the reverse complement.
TTCATACTTAAGAAATAATGTTTTCATAAGCGTGCTAAATCGTTAATTTACGCACGGTTAGTGTGAGAAAGTTATCGATTTAGTTATCGGAAGTGAGGGAAAGTTATCGATTTAGCACGCTTATGAAAACATTATTTCTATTCTATTTCACTACTTAAATTGATTATCAAAAAATATTACAATGAAAGATTACAAAAATATGGTAAATTTTCACAACCTTTCTTCCCTTTGCTGAAATGTGCCGTCGGCCTCAGTTGGCAGGCTGTCAATATCAATGGACGAGTTTATGTGGTCTGCCAGAAGGGGGCGCAGTGAAACATACATACATACAAGCCTGTTTGTGTGGCATTCTCAATCAATCACGATGAAACCAACAGTTAAACTTGAGACAGAAATTTACGTCTTTAATAAATAGTAATTTACAGCCTTTTCTCAAACAATGAAAAACGTTGCGAGAATCTATTTAACTAGGAAGGAAATTTATATTCACGGTGCCATTGGAAACATTGGCATTTTGGGAAAAAACGCCAAGATGTGATGACTGTGGAACAGATGTGAAATTACAAACATTTGATGTCGTTTGTAATTTCTGTGGCCTGTAACCGACATCACATCAATGATAGACCCACCCTTCTCAAGCGGAACCGTGGCAGTTGTTGATCTCAAGCAAATGGTTGATGTAACGGGTGGGTAATCTTTAGATGTATTTATTTATAAGACTTGATTATAATATAAAACGAATTTGATACCTCTAAATATCCGTATTTCCTATTTCATTTGCCTGTCGGTCTCTGGCTCATTTCGTTCGTTAGCCAGATCTCTTAATTTCTCATCGTTAGCGAAGAAAAATCTACCTTTGTTCAGCTGATCACACTCGTGTTGTGTCTTACTTAAAACAGCAAGAACAGATTCATCATCTGCGTCTCTCATGAACTTTTCGATCTCCGCTTCTCTAGATAATTCATATCTGAAAGCACGTCTTGTTGCTCCTGTTGATCTCGTATGTCCCAATTGGTTTGTAAATATCTGCGATTATACATTTTTTGCCTTTGAATACTGTACCTACATGTACTTGCAGGTTATCCAATCTATTTGTTTATTCGATTGTACAGACAGACGAGACTTTGTCCTGTCATTTACCACCCGCCCTGTGAAATGGAATCTCCCGAGCGAACACCTGTGCGTGTCAAGATCACGGGTGTAGATTTCATACGTCATAATGTTCTTAACCGTGCTAAATCGTGTAATAATTGCACGGTTATCAGTGTGTAATAGATGTAAGTGTTACAGAATGCAACTTTTTCCAGAATTCAAATCCTACACAGAAGTCACATCATATCCCCTTTCCTTTGACTTCAAATAATTGCATTAACACCAAATTCAAAGAAAAACATAATATACATAGGCATATGCCAGTTCCCTGCAATAGAGAAGCGGTCAACATTATTCAATGATGCCGGCAAGACATCGTGATGTGTGTGTGTAGTGGAGGCGCTTGGTGGTATAGCCCTGTTTTATAGGATTCTTCAATAATATTTTGTGACGTGTAACACAGGATCTAGCAAATGCTATTAAGGGCGATATGTATACGTAATGCGCAATATTAATAACCATGACATAGGGATAGTCTAAGATGTCGAAATTGTAATCATCTGTAATGTGATCTACTGTCGTAAAGTCGACGAAGGACAAACATGCATATCGCCAGATCGCGGATTTAACTGCATTTCGCCAAACGCACTCGTACAGAAACAGAAGAAAATAAACTCGTTGTAATTCCCATGGAGTAATCAGTTAGTCACATCGCCGATTCTACCGGATGAAATCTATCATTACTTACACATAACAGATATGAAACGAAATATCAGAATCGCGAGTTGACCGACTTCCTCAAGTACCTACATCCGTCTGGCTAAATTTCTAAATACAAGCGAAATCTGCTTTAGAGTGTACACACGTATCGTATATTTCAGATTAGCCCGGCATTGCTATTTGGTTAACACAATGCGTTATCCGCTCTGCCTCGTTGCTGTTGGTATATTGGTGGTTTCTCTGTCGGCTGGGTATGACACTGGCCCATCTGGCACTCGGGAAAGGCGATCAGAAGGAACACTCAATCTGATGAATATTCGAATAGAAAATTTGAAACTTAGTCTACGACAAGAACAGGACAGAAAGAACAAGTTACAGACTAAGCTATTGAATATTATGGAGCGACTGGAGAGGATGGAGATTGGTCAAGCCGAATGCCGTTGTCCCACTGAGAAGGTAAGCGGAGTATCCTCCATCTCTGAAACACGGTTAGCTAATATTGAGAGAGGCTTGTACCGGGAGAAGACTAGTAAACATAATCTGGAAAATGCGATTGACTCTCTTAAAACTAGTCAAGGTGATCACCATATAAAAATGAGTATGTTGGACGAGACGTTTCTCGAATTAAAGTCCAATTTGTCTAATATGGCGTCCGTCTGTGAGAAGGCAAGTGTAGATGGCACACGGGGATTTGACAAACACGAAAACATTTCGAAAGACAATGACGATGGAAACAAAGAGAGAGTTTGTCCTCGAAAATTCGTGAAACTCGAAACAGGGTGTTACTATTTTCGAACACAGAAACAGCTATTGAGCCACGATTTAGCCCAAACAAAATGCAAGAGAAAAAACTCGACGCTCGTGTCGGTAGAAACCGTGGAGGAAAGGGCCGCTATTCAAGAATATTTGCAGAGTCTGCACCGTGAAACAAAGCTAAACATAGCTAACGGATATCTTACGAGCGGCAAGAAAATATTTGGAGAGTGGAGATGGTTCGGGAATAATCACCAAAGTCAAATGATCCCAATGGACGTTTTGGAGAATTGGGCATCGGGTAAACTAGGACGGGACGGCGGCTCAGCCCTGTATGACTGTCTATCATTTTGGCCAACGCACCGGTTCAAATGGGCCGATGTCCACTGCAACTTTGCTCTACGACAGTTTGTATGCGAAAAATAATGTTTCATCCTTCTGAGAGCATCTTCATTCCGAAACAATATTCCGATTTCGAAACTGAATTTATCCATGGTCCACACAATGCTCTAATGTGTGCTAATATACCATAGACAAACGTTTCGTTCTTTGGCTTCAAAGAGTTCAAAGAGTGATTTAACAGCGGATTTCTCATAGATGATATCTCATGCTGGAACTACATCTCTCGCAACACTGTAAAATTGGATGTCAGAAGCCGAGTAACTATTATCTTGAAATATCTTGAGTGTACAGCAATGTTTGTTTGAGCCACATATTCCACGGAAGATTCTATCCGCCAGAAAGGTTGCTGCTTTCTTGATGGGACGAAAACTATTTTAATATACCCAGGATACTTAACGCTGTACTCAATTTTATATGGAGTGATTCCAAGCACAGCTCCCAAGCAATCAGTAGTTATTTGCTATCATTTTGAATAGAGACGATGAACAGAAGCTGCAGGTAACATAACCAGACTGCTCAAGAGAGTGCGATGAATTCAGAATTAAATTTAAATCTCGCATTATTCTCATTCTATATGACGTAAGAATATATATAATTCATAGTATTGGGGCAAGTTCAACGATATTATCTGTCGTAATATGGAGAAATTCAAGGTGAAAATTCAGATTCGCACACTTTTCAAGCAATATTTGGCAGAAAACAGATTTTTTCTGAGCCCTCCTGCACACACTTGTACACATCCTCTAAAACAGCTCAAAGTATGCCACATAGCAAGGGAAATGTATATATTTCTTGAAATCACATGTCTTGAGGATTTTAAGTAAAAAAGTGTGTTTATTGTAAACCTGTATGTTTTGAAGATATTTGGATTTTCAATCAATTTAATTGTAATTTTTTAAATGTTATTTTCAAAAAAGTATTCAACTTATCGTAACTTACTTCATCAGTAGAAGACTGCAGAAGACAACTCCAACAAAAAATGCGTGTCTCAGTTTTATCAATTTTCGTCTAGTTCTCTTTCTATTGACATTTGATGAAATATTAATGCTTTCTCTTATTACCACTGAATTTAATACGCGTTATCAAACCTGTCAATCATGTGTTCACATGGTCGAGTATTATTTTATGGTTGACGAACTCCTCGTAATGGTATATAATTCGATAGCTGTCAATCCTGGTTCGTAATATACAAGTTATTTTCATGTCATTTGGTTCAAGTTCTGATTTATTTATTAATTGATTTAGAGGCTATCATGAAGGTTTCCTGTGTTATGTCCAGCTGTAATCGGCATTGGCTCATGGGCAATTATATTTATTGATGCATTCAATGGCATTCTTCAAACTATCTCACTATCAACATATTCAGAGTCTGCTTCTGTTAATACCGAGATTTTAACTTTGGGGGGGGGGGAGGCGTGTTTTTACATTTTTTTTTTAATTTTTATTGTCAGATATGATTTTGTATCATATATATAATATTGCGAAAAAGTTTTTTTCAGCACAATTGTGTGATAAACTGGTTTCGGCACAAAATCGGATCTATTTCAACGCAAATTGGTATTTTTCATATGTAATTATCGTCAGATTGATCTTGCGCATTCTTCAGTTTTACTTCTGTAAACTGTACTTCTGCTAGAAAAGTAAAAGATTGTGATACAGGCTATTCATTCTCCCAATATACAAATGCATTTAAGAGAATCCAGTTTTGTTCCTCTAAAAAAAAACAGCTACTATATAGGGTGTGGAGAATTGAAAACAACTTTAGTTATGAGAAAAGATCGCTTTGTCGAACCGACCCAAACAATTCCCTACCTAATATGTGTAAAGTTTATGTTAAAGTCTGTTCCATCTATACCATGTTGAGTTAAGATAGCTGCATGAATGTACAGGAACCTGTCCAGGATCGATTCACGTTAGGTTTACTGGTACCATGACTGGAGAATATATATGACATCAGACAGTTCAATTAATCGGGGCACAGAAATGAATTGTAACTTACCACGTTTGTACCTCTCAGACCAATGAACGTGACGCCCGATGGGACGATATTTCTCCCCTGACACATCAAAAACCTATTGATGTTAGACCATTCATCCGATGATTTCACGTACAAGAGTGTTGACTGCCTTGTTGAACAGTCATCATTTGCGTCTGCCCAGCTGATTGAGTGATTGTTGATCAACTGATAACATATGCCCGAGTAACAGTTGTCACTACACAGACTATGCGTATCATGCATTCTAACATGTATGTAAACGTTAAGGTGATATTCCGAAGTAGCGGTTATGTGAAGATAGGGAGATGGACGTGTGATGTATACTGGAGGATGGCGCACATTGGTGAATGTTGTGACTGTATCTGGATACTCGTGTATTGTTAGATTGTCCAGACTGGATCTCCCCGAACCTTTACTTACGGAGAATTCCACAATGTTTAACCAACAATCACAAACATTTTCGTCAGACGATGTTATATACCATCGACAACTTCCTGAGTGGCGCTGGTCAGTGATCAGATAAAAGTCATAATTCGAAGTAGACAAGTTCTGATTGCACAATACCTGTCGCTTAGTTGATATGTAATATTTCATAAGCTGGGGGTGATTACAGTTTGTGTTCAGTTCAGTGGGAGGTAAAGTTAAGATCCTCGCCGAGTCCTCATCCTCAGGATGGTCCACTCCACTATAAGTATACAAATATGGGATCGAGTCGCCAATGTTTGATCTGTTTGCACAGAGTGCTGACCATGATCGAGTGTAATACCGAAGTGGTAATCTGATTGTCTGATTACGGGTGATGCCTTGATTACTCAGAAAGAATGAGTTACACCACCAACTTAATGATTCCACTTGGTTTGGTGGGTTGGTGATATTGTCCTTGTAATCTAAGATCCTCGGACCAGAAGTGAGGCTATGATGTCGATAACACGGTAGTCCGTACTGTACTGTAAATGAAATAACAGGGACATGGGTGTTTACATACGACCTCGGATCTCCAAACGTATACACCACAACATATGAAGTTTCCCCCGCCGTGCTGACAAAATTGTTCAGCATGAATGCAATACTTCCATCAAAAATTTCACAAAACGGACCGTGTTGCTTTGTCTTCCATAAGTAGCCGTCGTAGATGACGACACCAAAGTATCTACAACCATCATCATTCGTTCGAACAGAGACTGGTGATACGGATGAAATCAACAAGGTGACATATCCAGCTTGGTAGTACTTAGCATAAGTACAGCATTGTCCGAAAACATCGTAATGCTCAAACAATTCACCCGTAAATTCCGGAATCGTAATATGCTTCACCTGAAACGGATGTGAAGAGTCGGTGAAAACATTCAATGTTCTGTACCAGGGACTGTTTGTATTGTCCATGTGATAGTGTCAATAATCACGTCCAGATTAGGTATTGAGTCCAGGATGTTTACGTTGAGATTTCCTTCAACGGATGTCCACTCGAAATGTTTGATATGGTGAATCCAGGTAGTCTTGGATCGTCGAGTCGAGTTTATCGGACGTGAGGTGACCCTGAAATATCCATTCTCAATGGCAAAGTCACTATGGAAAATGACCTTAACCATATTGGCGTTTGTCATGTAAACTAAAGGATATGCTCGATTTCCACAGGTTCGTCCCAACATAACTGCATCAGTTGTTCCGCGTTCAGCACGAACAGCCTTCGGAAACCATAGGTCAGTTTCGTTGTCTCTCAGCGTCAGTTCCCATGCAGTTGTATTACTCGATCCATTAAGGGGTACCCGAACTTCCAGGAAATTGTGTGTACAATTTTCCCCTATCATATCGGGTAGAAGGTTGACCTCCAGATACAACTCGTACGAGATGTTTGTTTCTATCGTCCATATACAGTCTGTAACACTCGGGTAACGGGATGGTCTGCTCTCGGGGGTCCAGACTTTCGAAGAAGATATTTCCTCCGACTCGCCGTGGACGTGGCGCATCAGTTCACAAGTGGCTGTATAATTCAGTCGGAAACCTTCCGCTGATTCAGTATCGTCGGTGTGAAAGATAATGAGCAGCTCATATACGGGATCAGTGACGATAATTCGCAAATTTGGGTCCAACGTTCCGCATAGCTTCTTCTTCACAATATAGATTTCATTCTCTGCTAACCCTTTGTAAATAGCAAAATAATCGCCCTTACAGTAGTCACCCGTGTCCTCCAATGTGAAATTGAGAAACTCCAGACGGACAACGGTCAGGGCAGAAAAGGAAATACTCAGGTTCTCGTGTAAGTTGTGGGAATAATTCCTAGGGTAGTTCGGAGATTCGAATATACCTTTGTCCTCCGTGATCTGCTCGTCTTGGCTGTCACACCAATCCACAGCCAGGGAGAGTATTGTGAAAAACAACGACACGTAGAATATTCTGGTGATCGTCAAGCTTCAAAAGAAACATATTGAGTAATTTATTAAATATGCAGATACAATTAACAGTAAACGATAGAGGTTGATATAGATGGGACGGTGAGTGGTAAATAGTTCTGGATATTCCGGCACGTGACATCCGGACACGCGACATTTCGGTAAGCGAAACTATGGCACGCTACATTTCTGCACGCGACATTCAGCATATATATTTCACAACCCATAATTTGTTGAAAATAAGACAAGTTGTAGATTCTCGTAGTGATTTTCAATTTGTACCATTCAGTCAAATTTTAAGCAAAAAATGATAAAGGGGGATGGAAAAATGCATTGTTTTACATTATATATATAATACATGTATATTAGATTTTAACAATAGCTTACATGACATCATGGATGACGTCATTTAAACAAGATCTTGATCCTCGCGTTTTAAAGTGAGATACTGGTGGTCAGTGACCTTGACCATTGACCTCTTCACATCTTGGTACCCGAAACATATGATTTGTTTTGTATCCATAGTGGCCTTGTCCTATGACCTTTCGACCGCAACATGTTTCTGGTTTGCCACCAGCGCGAGACAGTCCTGAAGTTTACTCACAATCTACATCCTTTATTGCACCAGAGCAATAAAGAAATGTTTTCAGTAATTCCCTGTTTGGAATGCCACTGTGATATTGAGCTCTGACCAATCTTAAAGGAGATGGTACGATAAGGCGGGATTTTGACCTATACGTGGTGTGGTTGAAATCGAAAAAATAGAATGATCTAAAAATGATCTGTTAATGTAATGGCAAGAGAAAATGTATGTACACGATATGTGAAAGTTATAGATCGATTGCCTTATGATTATAGTTATGACATGAAATGGAAACCCGCAATATGTGCTATTTCGTGAGAAAAAGAGTCTAAATCTAGTCATTTAAACACAAAAGACACGAAGGACCCCTTGGACCAAAAGGATTTTCCAGCAGTGGAGATATAATGCCACCGCATTTCACCAGGTTAAATGGCGTTTTCGTCCAAGGGCGCCTTTATGTCTAAATCTGTGTTTGAATGACTCTATTTGGATCCTTTTTCACCGAAGCTAGAAGTTTCACATATTGTGTACAAATATTTTCTCTTCCCTTACAATAAAACACAATTATATTGAGGACATTTTATTTTCGATTTCAACCGGACCACGTATAGGCCAAAATGCTACATTATCTATGAAAGGCCGTTCGCTCCATAAATCCCTCTTTGAAACGTTCAACCTTTTAAAACGTTTAGAAATTTTGAACGTTTAAAAAGTTTAAACGTTTAAACTTGCACCAACCAATCAGATGCCATGAACTGACATTTGGAAGACGTTTCCTATCAAAAAGCAAACGTTTCCTGTTGTAACACCCAACACTTTAGACGTTTCCTGTCAAAAAGCTAACGTTTCCGGTAGTAATATTCGAGACTTTTAAACGTTTCCGGTTTAAGGGAAAACGTTTCCATTTATGTTCGTCCAATCAGATTTTGTTATTTGTTGCGCGTATATTCAAACCTCAACATCAAAACGTGTGAATGTCCTCTGGTAAAACGTTTCCGGTATGTAGTCTGTTTTAACCAATTAAAATAACCCTTACAAATATTCGCGCATATATTATATATTCCCAATATGGCGCACACAGCGGAGCAACGGTTTTTTGAGGGCATACAATCCACATTTTCCTCCTGTGTGAGGCAACTTGAACTGTGCCAGGCAGATGATCGTCATATTGCCCGCCGTCCGCCATCATGTCCCGCGCAAATTGTCCCGGCGCCAGAGAGACTCTAATTTGTAAGGACGGTTTTGATTGAGTGAAATCGACTACATACAGGAAACGTTTTCTCTTAAACCGGAAACGTTTAAAAGTTTTGAATATTACTACCGGAAACGTTTGCTTTAAACTGGAAACGTCTACAATAAGAAATAAGTAAAAAAAAATTGATTGGACGATCACAACCGGAAACGTTATCCTTTTAAACGGAAACGTTTAAAAGTCTCGAATATTACTATCGGAAACGTTTGCTTTTTGACTGGAAACGTCTTCTGAATGTCAATTCACCACATTTGATTGGTTGGTGCCAGTTTAAACGTTTACACTTCTTAAATGTTTACAATTCCTAAACGTTTGAACAGTTTAAACGTTTAGAATAGGGATTTATGGCGCGAACGGCCCTTCACACTTATCGTACCATCTCATTTGATCATTTCATAACTGCCAGACCGTCTCTCACGAATTTTTTGTTCCCAGTTACATCCAGTAAGCTACTGCTCTATATAACTCCCCGAGTCAACTCCATAGTCTCGTTTTGATAACGATCATAAAAGAATACCAAACTTAAAATGGGTGGTAGATGAAAGAAAAAGCACAAGTTGTGAAGTGCGTGTGTTTGTGCGTGTATGTGTATGGCGGGAGTCCGAAGATGAACTTATTCCGATGATGAAATAAATTTAAGTTGATTAAGAAATTGGAAATCAATATTGTTTGCGATTAACGAGCATGAGTGGTTGATTAACGAGCATGAGTGGTTGATTTAACGAGCATGAGTGGTTGATTAACGAGCATGAGTGGTTGATTAACGAGCATGAGTGGTTGATTAACGGGCATGAGTGGTTGATTAACGAGCATGAGTGGCTGATTAACGAGCATGAGTGGTTGATTAACGGGCATGACTGGTTGATTAACGGGCATGAGTGGTTGATTAACGAGCATGAGTGGTTGATTAACGAGCATGAGTGGTTCCCTGTGTTCTGAGTTACGATGTTCCAAGTAATAATGCCCCAGTAATAATGCCCCAGTAATAATGCATCAGTAATAATGCCCCAGTAATAATGCCCCAGTAATAATGCATCAGTAATAATGCCCCAGTAATAATGCCACAGTAATAATGCCCCAGTAATACTGCCCCAGTAATAATGCATCAGTAATAATGCCCCAGTAATAATGCCACAGTAATAATGCCCCAGTAATAATGCCCCAGTAATAATATCACAGTAATAATGCCACAGTGATAATGCCCCAGTAATACTGCCCCAGTAATAATGCATCAGTAATTATGTCTCAGTGGTAATGCCCCATTAATAATGCCCACGTAATAATGCCCCAGCAATAATGCTTCAGTAATAATGCCCCAGTGGTAATGCCCCAGTAATAATACCCCAGTTTCATATGTTCCTTTTCATGAAAAATGTCTTACCAGAGTTGTAAGTCAGAAATAAATGTTTTAGCTAGGTTACTTAATATGAGCCTTTTGCTCTTTTCTTTCACACTGGAGTCCACACCAAAGGACCTTGTATCTTTAGATGAGTAAATGGTCCCAGGTCAGGTGCAATGCAGGAGTATCAGAAGAAAATACTTCCACTACAAAAAATTAGCATGAAGTACATGTACACTATTGTATTGTATAATTAGAAAAATTTCAATGCTCTGAGTTCCCTCATTCTCGAGTAACAGGGCCGTAACGTAGTGCATTTGTGCAAAATAGCTGATTCTGAGATAAGAACAGAATCTGTAAACATCTGAAGATAGACGACAACCAAAACCAGATTTGGTCCACTGCAACGTATTGGAACAGCGAGTATGCCGTATCAAGCTGATTCTGGTTATCATTTATCTTGTTTATACAAAGACAGATGAAGTGTTTTCTCCTCAAAATTTGCGATTTTGAACAAATTCACTACTTCACGGCCCTGTTATTCGAGAATGATAAGACTCAGTGCCTTGACGCTTTTCAGAGAATACAATATAATATTATACTTCATGGTAACTGAACAATTTCTTGTGTTTTTTTTTATAATATTTTATTTTTGACACTTCTACCGCACCTGTTCTGGGGTCATTTACCCATCAAAACATACCTGGTCTATTGGATAATCGACATTGCATGCTTTTGCAAGTTACATCACTCGTGAATGAGCAAACACAAAGGCTATAGGTTTTGTGATATAATGTCACGATACTTTTTATTTCCCCAAACTGAAATTCGAATATTTTTTTCTGATGAGACAGGTAATTATAACATAAAAATATAATTAAGTGCGTACAATATAATTAAGAGATGCCTACCTTCGTTGTGAAACATTCGGGCGAGGATGGTCCAGATTTCCCTGCATATTGACGGTTTGTTACACAGTTCACGGTCCAAAGCACAGTAAGTATGTAGATACAGAGAGGAAGAAAGAAAGCTTCTCGTTGCCGACCGATAGGGAGGCACACTTTAGCAATTCGGTCTAAATCGTCCGGTCAGGATGCCAGCAAAATACCACATTCAAAACCACCAAAGCCAAATATTTCGACAGCAGTTTCTCGAGACTTTCCACAAAATTGGAGCCAATCGATTCAAAACGAGGACGGGATTCGAGTACACGGCAGAAGATCGTTCTTCCTAACGTTGAATGCGCTTGTAATGTGTTGGTAAAAGAATTACGAAGTTGTTCATATGTCCTATCTCGTCTTGTGAGACACTCGACAGTTGTGAGAGAATGGATTAGGAGTACCACAGTCGATGTTTGTCGTTTAAACCGTGATACTCCAGCGAGCGCACTAGATCCCACATATTTTGTAGTATAAAAGTTCCATGTGGGCCACCAATCGAGCTATCTTTTAAAAGGTTAATGAGATGCGCCGAATCGATGAAATGACTTGAGGGATGATTTCCGATATAATGAGCTCTTCCCTTATCATTAGTCTGTGGGCAGCGATGTTGAAATCCAATGTACACTGCTACATGCAAGGTTCACAAATTATGTGGAAATTGCGCAGGCGCATCTGGGAATCATTGTAACATTATCGAACAGCTCATTCCATAAACTGGGAAACTGGAGATGACGGGCAAGATTTTATGTAGAAATAAAGGGAAATTATGTCCGGCAGGTAAAACTGTCCCCCTCCTATCTTCTCACTGGACTAGGACATCTTCTCGATATGTAAACATGGTAAATTAGGATGACATTTCTACTCGAAAAAGAAGCTCGCCCTGGTAACGTTGTACCATCTTCGCGTACCGAGCTCATTTCCACGTATACGCTTCGTGCTTGGTTCATCAGAACGTTAGTTATGTTCAAATCAGGGTTGAAATTTGTATATGGACGGGAGACACCATTGGTCACGAATCAGGTTAAATACAATTTTATGTTTGAGCCAAAATGTATCATGGGGTGGGTTATTGATTGGCTGACCCACAGTACCTCAATATTAGGGGAAATGACCCACCTATTTCGCCGTATCGGAGTCCTAATGCCTACCCTACTTCGTAGGTCCTGTGACGATCGTCACACTGCCATGTTCCCGGTATCACCCAGAAACGATTCACCGGGTATATAAATACAGCGCTCTCATCCGAAGCTAACAGTCGGCGTACTTTGGCAGAATTGTTGGCTCTTGTTACCTTGAGAGGGGGAATGCCAAGAGGAGTTGTTTCCCCTGATCTGTTGATAAATAAGCAAGAAATTACGATGCGAAGTGCAAAGACGCGAAGTAACGATGTGAAGATGCGGGGCGAAGATGCTATGCGCGAAGATGCGAAGTTACGACGCGAAGATGCGAATTCCGAAGACGCAAAATTACGCTGCGAACATGCTTAGCTCGGAAATGTGAAGTTACGATGCGAACATGCGAAGCGCGAAGATGCGAATTTACGTTACGAACATTCGAAGCGCGAAGATGCGAAGTTGCGATGCGAAGTTGCAAAGCGTGAAGCTACGATGCGAACATGCGAAGTTACGACCCGAAGCGCGAACATGCGATGACGTCATTCGGCGACATTTGAAAGAAAGTTTAAAAAGCAACATCAGCTCGACATTCAACACTTCGATTAACATAATATTTTTAATCTTAAATCCATAAAATTATAACTTCACGTATTACTTGACTTCATCTGTCACTCATGATTTGTAAGCTTGGACAGAAAATTATAACACGGCAGATCTCCTATATCGGTCCGAATATCTGAGTAAAATAATGCTCATTGATGTTTGAAATAGTTGTTTAACGGCCTCTTCCCATAGGGATTTCGCAACCCATCAACACAATGTTTTAATTATGTTTCATAGTAAATTTCTTTGTTCAGTTGGGATCATTGCAAGTGCTAGATTTGAAAATAAATGAAAAACAGAGAGCAAAGGGTTATATTACAAAAAATATAATCGAGTGGAGGATTCTGTCTATATACAGGTCCCTGAGTCTGTTTTAGTCAGTCAGGTAACACTGGTTAATAATATATGTTACATTCATTACAAAGATTTTGACGAAGTGACGAACGGTGTACTGTACAAAATACGTTTATTAGGCCCATTCCTGTAAAACTTGCACCACTGAGCACATTAGCAGTTATAGAAGAAGGGAAATATAGCATTTTGGTCGTTTGATGTTTTTTTTCACAATTTTATGGTGTTCTATTTGGGCCCAAGCTTGCGTCGGGTGGCAACTGTTAATTAGAAATTCACCCCACTCCACGCACCGGAGAGGTCTCTGGCGACGGGCGACTTTCTGCGTTTTTTTCTATCATGGGAATCTTCGCCATTCACCACGCGATGGAAAACGTGGTGAGTTGTTCCTATGTATACTTTTTGCAAAAGCCGCCACTCACCAAGCGCCGTGAAACACCGGCTCGCGGCGATTTTTAATGGGAGCATTAGTTATGGGAATATTTTGATATTCCTCTGTTAGTCGCCATTTTGGTTGATCCTCCATGCTCCTATTTGCCAAATCTGCAAGATCTCAACCAACCGATCTCTCTGTGATCCGTAATTATGGGCAATTGAAAATTAAGTATTTATAACGTTTTAAAGAACAGCTGAAAAGCACATGACAGTGTGACTAACCTCACAGGACCTACGAAGTAGGGTTTCATATGATTTACATGTAAGTCACTTAATATTCACTGAATATTGCAGAAGCACTGACAATGATTTTATACAGAATTCAATGCCGTACTGGGTAGACCGGATTGCCGGGCGCAGGAAGTCCTTGGCTGATTGGACAAAAAGACTCGCGGCCCTGCACAGATCGCACCAGTGTTATCCGTGGGAGTATATGGGGAATACGATGTAATGGTAAACACGAGGCACTGGCCAGGCAGCATCTATTAGATGAATGGTTTCTATTAGGTTTCTCACATGAGATATGGTTCAATATGGCAGAAATATTGAAAGCCGTTATTTGTTTTGCGTTCACTTAGTATTCACTGAATATTGTAAAAGTACAGACAAGGATTTGAATCATTAATCCACAAGGAATCGATGTCTTGCAGAATATTTTTTGACTCGCAGGCAATGCACCAGTGGATCACAGATATGTATACATGATGCTCTCCCCTGATTGGATCACCAGTGGCTCACCTAGAACATGTACTGTATCAATTTGGAAAGAGTAACATTGTATCTTTATTTCTGGATCATTGATCCGAAAAATCTTTATTACTGGATCATCGATCCAATAATGATGAATCAGTGATCCAACAAGGTCAGAACACTGCATGCAGACCCACAGGGGCCAGTGATTTATCTCACCACTGGATCAAAAGATCGGTGAAGTTTGACGATGCAATAAAGCAACCTGTGTGCCTGTATGTGGATGCACACATTCATTTCTCATGAAGGTGTGTATTGTCCAGTGCTCTCGAGAAGTTAATAAGAATAAAAATGTTCAGTGATGATCATTTCAGTTGAAAATAGGTTCAGCAATTCAGAAAATACTTTTCTAAGATACTGCTTTTAAGCATATTTTGAATGTTCATTTTATTTACACACAAAGTCGACATTCCTCCAGGGATGCTAATCAATTATTACAAGGAGCAATCATGGTTATTGGAGAGGAAAGAAAGTGGTCTCACTTTATTTATTGGGGCTGTGTTTCATGGAAGGGGAAGGGAGGTTGGTTGCATTCTTATTTAAATAAGATCACAGCTATGGAGGAAGATGTACTAGATTGAATAAGGGAGGGGATGGTACTCAGAATTTCTTGGTACCGTACATATACCAACATCCAGGTATCATCATAATTGTTTGTAATTATTAGGCTGAGTGAAGTCACAATATTATTACAATATTGGCTATCATGGCTGCAGGAGATATCCACTTTCAACATCCGATCGAGGGCAGCACGGTTTTACTTCCCAGACTCAAGAGATCCATACACATATATAACTTTCATGATCAGTTTCCAAATTTCAAGTAGCTTAATTTGATTGAAAACTAGAGAATTTAGAACCGCTAATATTATTAATTTATGTTAAGTGAAAACATAACACTGGTTATATTAGCAAATTGAATTGTAACATAACTACATGGAACGAAATAGCTTTACTATACCCAAACTCAATTGCTGCATAAACATTGCTGGATTGCTAAATTTGATTTCAAAGTACCAGCTCAATGGTTAAGAATTTAGTACTGTTTAATTTGTACTATATAACAGATCTATACAATTTCCCTATTAGTTGTTAAACGAAATTGCTTACTGTCCACACAATGTAATTCTGTATTAAATTTTCAAATTTCAAGCTGACTTGGCTGAAAATTAGAGAAGTTCTTTTTTTATTTTCCATTGTTTCATAACCATGATAACATAAATATAAATATGGATTAAAATAATTTTCAAATTTCAAGCTGATTTGGCTAAAAATAGAGCAGTTCATTTTCCAATATTCTACATGTACACTCAGAACTTGGTCATGGCTCTGAGATGGAGTGCTGCCATTATTCTATTCTATTAACGAGGATGTTAGGAGAGGGTCCTTTTTGCAGCTGATAGGTTTTTTAGCACTTTGATATTAAGTTCAACTAAGGAGGTACATGTATCACTTAAGTGTACACTCATTTTTGAAGAGTCACGTGCACACATTCTTGTTTATTGTGCAAATTATCATGCTATATCCTCCTAAAGTTATCAGGTACTCTGATGACGGAATATTGATATAATCCAATTAAAATCATCTTGCCATGTTTGCATTGAGAAGATCATGTTATCTCTCACTCTAGTCAACTTTTTGCAGACAAATGGGCACCACAACTAATAACTTCTGCAGATTCGTAACTTTTTATAACTTCTGAAGTCATCCCCCTGACTGTCAAAAACCATGCTCGTTTAATAGTAACTGATGTACATGTAATTTATATAAGAATACTCTTGTAATCAATAATATTTTCTCCTCAAATGTGTCAGACAGCAAAACTAAGGGACACAACTCATTTTTCAAAATCTGTAATTGACATGAAAGATGGCAGAATATAAACATTGATCCAGTAGTGAGCCAACAACAATTACGAATATGAATTCCGCTTTCCTAAAAGCTCGATGATCCAAAATAGTTGTCAACTTGACTCAATAATCCAAACTGTTTTTTTAACTTGACTCAATGATCCAATGAATGATAGCACTGGAAATCTTGGCTCATTTCGTTGGCTCAGTGAGACAACATTTTGACTCACTACTGGATCAGAATCTCATCGAGGCAGATTCGACAAAAAACGCAAAAATATGAATCAATTTTGGATCGTCAAATATTCTGACTTGCTATATGGCTCACCATTGGCTCATGTGTGGCTAATTCACTGCGTAAGCTACAAAATATTGGATAAAACTGGATCAAATTATTTGTAGTGTAGACCGGACTGCCTGACACAGGAAGTCCTTGGCTGAGGAAGGACCAAAAAGACTCGCGGTCCTGTACAGACCCGCATCAGTGTTTCCTATGAGCGGCTATGGGATATGCGAAATAATGCTAAACACTGGGCACAGGGCAGGCTGCGCCTATTAGAATAATGATTTTAAATATAGTTCTGACATGAAATACTACTTAATAATGCAATAAAAATCATAATACACTAAGAATAAAACTTTCTAACTTAAACGCTCTCACAATATTAGATTCACTATTACTTCATTAGTTTACTAGGAAATAAAATGTGATTATTGTGCCCACCTATATTCTTTGAAAAGGTCGATGGAAAAGTAATGTTAAACTTATGTGAAGTATTATGTTAGCGGATATTTTTTAACCACGACGACGAAACTTTGCACTGGCGAGGCTGGGCGATCGACTGTTCACCGACAAAATCCGGTCTACAGCAGGCATAACATATAGGGGTCTAACCAGGGCCGTTCTGGTTGATTAGTGTCCATTTTCATATCCTTTTCTATTGCAACCAAGGACAGACACTCCTCTCCAGTGTGGATAAAAGTGTTCTAGCTGGGTTAGAAGATAGGGGCCGGACACTCTTCGCCATTGGACATTCTTAGCCTCCACACCGGCACGCCGTCGGGTAAGCTTTTGAATACCTATAGGCAAAGGACGGAGCGCCTTATAAGATTCACTACACTGTGTGAAGTAATCTGCTAGACTGCTTCTTGATGTTGGGCCTTAATTTGAGACTTCCCGGGGAAATGGAACTAAAGTTGGCTATTTTCTCCAGCAATTGTCCGTGGAACGTCGACGACTACTGCCTGGAATTTTGAGTTATACCATGGAGTTAATTAACTCCATACATGGTTATACGTAACGTTTTCTCTTTTTCATGAACCTATATTATCTTAGGGTATAAATAGTTCGGTACGATTGTCCTCGAATTATTCCATCATGTATCTAGTTTGAAAAACTGTCTTTTCAAAGGCAGATACCCTCACCAATGTATCACATTCAAAGCAAGTTTCAACAAGGAGCATATATCAAAACAATTTATCTCTGTGATCCGTAATTATGAGCGATTGAATATTAAGTATTTATAACTTTTTTAAGAACAGCTGAAAACCACATGGCAGTGTGACTAACCTCACAGGACCTACGAAGTATGGTTTGATATGATTTAAGTGTGTAACTTGGCCTAAAACAGTTTTTGCCAATTTCGAGGTTTATAGGTCACCTAAGTTGGTCAAATTTCCATCAAAAGTAGGTCAGCTCAGAACTTGCTGGTACCAGTCCCCTAATGAACGTTCATGCCAAAAATCAAGGTTCTGTTATCGATTCTCCTTATTTTGCCGAAGAAAGGATTCGGATGGACTCACTGACTGACTACCGGACAATTTGCAAATGAGAGCCTACTTCGTTGGAATAATATGCCGTGACTTAATATGACGTGACTATATATGCCGTGACTATATGCCGTGACTATATATGCCGTGATTGACTATATATGCCGTCACTATATGCCGTGACTTGCGCTTGCAAGGAAGAGAGTAGCAGGAATCCTGACAATCGAACCTAGTTGTGTTGATAATTCACACAACAGTCGATCTGTAATTCTATAACACGTATGTCAATAACATAGAGCTAACTGTTCATTTATTACACGTTTTAGCACGGTTATGTGAAATGTGCACGTGCCATGTTCATCAGGAGATTTCATTTCACAAGTCGGATGAGGAAAGGGACGTCTCCTTTCATACAAGTAACAATGGAACAAAACAAACAAATAAGTTACAAGATAAAATTTCTTTCTCAAGTTGAACTGCTGTTTCCATCGTGAAATTGGTTAGCAAAGCGACACAAATAGGCATATGTCTATGTAATTTCCCAACAGCTGACTCACCTGACGAAATCACTTCCCATTTGAGAGACCACCAAAACTCGTTCGGGAGCATCGTGCCAATATCAGTATATGAGTTTTTCATGGAAGAGAAAGGATGTCAAAGTTTGTCATATTATTTCAACCTTTCATGAAAATCTTTGTTGATAATCAATTGAGTTGTGCAATAGAATAGAAATAATGTTTTCATAGGCGTGTTAAATGGTTATTTTATGCACGGTTAGTGTGGGAATGTTTATAACTTTTAGGGCGCGGGCTTCGCCCTCGCCCCAAAATATGAACTTTCCTACACTCAATTGTTATTTCGTGCCCAATTGTTATTTCACACACGGTTAGTTTGGGAAAGTTTATATAACTTCGCCTTGCCCTAAAATATAAACTTTCCCAAACTAATAACCAATATCCACGATTTCACTACAAATAAAATGAACCATATGTGCAAAAATTGGTTTGTAAAATATTGACGCTATATTGATTCAATATATTACATGGCTCGCCATCGTTTGTACCGAAACGGCTCACCTGAGTGCTTGTGAAGCCTGAAACCTGGCTCATTTTTTCCGCCATAGTGGATCATTAATACACAATGAGACAAAATGATGAGGATTGCAATATGACGCTAAAGTGATGCACCACTGGATCACAGAGATGGATACATGATGCTCTCCCCTAAGTGGATCACCAGTGGCTCTCCTCGAATATACATGTACTGTATCAAAGAATGTTGGAAAGGGTTACATTGTATCTTTATTTCTGGATCATCGATCCGAAAAATCGTTATTACTGGATCATCGATCCAATAACGATGGATCAGTGATCCAACAAAGCCAGAACACTGCATGCAGACCCACAGCGATCAGTAAGTGTCCCAGGTTTTTATCACCATGGATCAAAATATCAGTGAAGTTTGACCATAAAATCAAGCGACCTGTGTGCCTTTATATGGAGGCACACATCCATTTCCCTTGAAGGTGTCTATTGTCCAATGCTCAATGATTATCATTTCAGTTGCAAATAGGTTCAGGACTTCAGAAAATACTTTTCTAAGATACTGCTTTTAAGCGTATTTTGAATGTTCATTTTATTTAGATAGAAAGTCGAAATTCCTCCAGTGATGCTAATCATTTATTACATGGATCAATCATGGTTGTTGGACGAGGACAGAAAGTGGTCTCGCAGAAAATGGCTGCAGGAGACATCCACTTTCAACGTCCAATCCAGGGCAGCAAGTTTTATTTCCCAGACAGAAAAGAACCATACACATAGATTTCATGACCAGTTTTCAAATTTATACCTTGATTGAAAACTAGAGAATTTAGAGCCGTTAATATTATTGATTTATGTTATGAGAAAACATAACATTGGCTATATTAGCACATAGAATCATAACATATACCTACATGGAACAAAATAACTTTCCCTATTCATTCTTACAAGGAATTGTTTACTGTCCACACAATGTAATTCTGTATTAGATTTTTAAATTTCAAGCAGATTTGGCTGAAAAGTAGGGAAGTTCTTTTTTGTATTTTTCATTGTTTCATAACATATATAAATCGGGATTAAATTCAATTTTCAAATTTCAAGCTGATTTGACAAAAATAGAGCAGTTCATTTCCCAACATTGTGCATGCACACTTAGAACTTGGTGATTGCTCCGAGAGGCAGTGCTGCCATTATTCGTGTAATAGTAACTGATGTATATGAGACTTCTAAAATTTATAAGAATACTCTTGTTACCAATAATCTTCTCTTCGCACATGTATCAATGAGACAGAAACATTAAGGGACACAAAACCAGTAACTTACACTGACATGAAAGATGCCAGAATATAAGAATTAATCCAGTAGTGAGCCAGCAATAATTACAAATATGAACTCCGCTTTCTTAACCCTACCTGACCTTGGGAGGGGGGTCCTTCCACCCCCACCCCCCACCCCCACCCCAGTGTTGTTTTGCTCGTGTCTCGGGAACGACAAAAATTGAGAGCTGAAACTCCGTGACTTTTTAGATTATTATATTGGGGTAATTTGAGCCTATTTGCATGACCCCCCGAGCAGAGGATCATGGGTAAATTCAAAAGGGCGGCCATGTGGGGGTACCATAAAAGTGATGTTTTCGCCATGTTTCTTCAAAAACTACGCAAAAATTCAGCATGTTGATTCAGCGCGATTCTATGCATTTTACTGAAACCATATGTCTTAGCATCACCAAAAAACACCCCCTGATTTGTTCCCCCCTCCCTCCCTTCCCCAATTAACCCTACCAGGCCTGGGGAAGGGGGGGGGGGGAAATGCCCCCCACCCACCCCCTGCAAAACTTTCTGCGATATCTCCGGAACCCTAAAAAATGGAGAGCTGAAACTTCGTGACGTTATAGGGTATCATATTGGGGTCATTTTGAGCCTACTTGCATAACCTCACGAGCAGAGGATCATGGGTAAATTCAAAATGGCGGCCATGTGGGGTACCAGAAAAAGTGATGTTTTCATCATATTTCTTCGAAAATTTCGCTTTTCTGTGCGGAAAAGTGGATAAAACTTATTTTATTTCATATCAGATTATTATTTACTAATTTATCATGCAGTCTTTGCGAAGAAAAAACAAAAATAAAATATTCGAAAATTCTGACCAAAAAAATCGCCCAAAAATGCTCTTTTAGAATATGACGTCACGGTGACGTCATCATGGTGGCCATCTTGGATTTGTTTACATTTTCTTGTAGAGCTTGACCCAAAGATATAGTGTGGTAATTTTCATCTCTCTAGCCTTAGCGATAGTGAAAATATATAGGGGGGGATTCCTTTACCCCCCCGCTACGGTACACCCCAAATCGCCCAGGCCAGATAGGGTTAAAAGCTCGATGATCCAAAATAGTCGTCAACTTGACTCAATGATCCAATGAATGACAGCACTTGTAATCTTGATATTTTGGCTCATTTTGTTGGCTCAGTGAGACAACATTTTTGACTCACTACTGGATCAGAATCTCATCAAGGCAGATTCGACAAAGAACACAAAACATATGAATCAGCTTTGGATCATCACATATTCTGACTTGCTATATGGCTCACCAGTGGCACATGTGTGGCTCATAATGGATATGATCAATATTGGATCAAACTGGATCACATTATTTTGCAGTTTATCAAAAAAAATATTTCTTAAATAACCTATGGCTTGGAACAACAGCGAATAACAGGTTATTTTCTATTAAAAAAGCTTTATAATAAACTTATTCTGTTATGTTATATATTGCCGCTTTCCTGGGTCTAGAATGATAATGAAAGTATTAATTAACGCTGAATTCAAAGCGCATTCACGCGTTGGAAACGCATGATCTTTGTGAAAGGGAATACTCAATCAATTCTATCGAGCGTTTATGCGTTATATTCTCCGGATCGAGTCAATTACCAGCCGCACCAGTGATTTTCATATTTTTTTCTGAATACCGGGAAATCTCTGATCAAAATTGGAACCATAACGTCCATATACTATCTAATGGTTATTATCAATAAAGCTGGAGCATGCTATGTACCATTCTCATACACTTCTGAAGCATTTTTAACCCTATCTGGCTTGGACTTTTTGGGACCTGAGGTGGTGGGGGGAATTGCCCCCCCCCCCCTAATTGTTTTCCTACCTTGAGATAGGGGGCTGAAACTTACCACGCCATACCCTTGGGGGTGGGGGTGTAGGGGGGGGGGGAGGGGGTGTAAAGAGGTGTAGGTATAGCTTACCTGAACATTTAATTGTTATAGCAAGCAATAGGGGATATCGAACTCACAACACCTGCCCTGATTTTTACACTGAAGCCTCTCCATATTTGTGGAATGGAGCTCTAATGTGAGATGTGCTGGATTGAGACAGGTCCGCAAATGGCAAATATGGCTGACATCGAGGGCATGACCATCAGGATCGTGGGTTGGGAGCAGGGGTATTTTCTTCGCCACCATGTATTGTAGCCTGTGGGC
Organism: Hanleya hanleyi; assembly: GCA_036873755.1. Lineage (NCBI taxonomy): Eukaryota > Metazoa > Mollusca > Polyplacophora > Lepidopleurida > Hanleyidae > Hanleya > Hanleya hanleyi. Next base: position 71,036 of record JAVTVY010021448.1, on the reverse strand, counting down.
CCTATACTCCTTTTTTCACCATTTGGTGATTTAAATTTTAGTTTTCCATACCCCCCATTGTGAGTTTTGGCTCCGTGCCACTCGATGCAGCCATATTTGCCAATTTGTGGGGTAGAATGTCTGAGAAGCCTCTCGTGAGCTTTAGTATACCACTCATCCATTTTTCTGAGAAATATCGAACAACCTCGGTCACAATTTTCAAATTTGTCAAAAATGACATTTTGACGTACAAATAGACAAAATTGAAAAGAAGTTAATAAAATTGCATCTGTGAAATCCATGTATCATTAGTACTTGTATGTGTGAATATTAACATTCTATGGCTATTTGCTGTAAAGTTATTAGCAGAATATATAGTCAACCTATATTTGCACAATAGCTATGCGACAGACGACACGAATGGCGAGTTGAATTACTGGGATAAATCGTATATAGGCAACAATCTTATATCTGACTCTAAAACCCTATCCGCCTTGCATATCAATGCGCGAAGTCTGAAAAAGCATTATACAGAAATTCTTTCCCTACTTTACAATCTGGATCATAAGTTTTCGGTAATTGGTATATCCGAAAGTTGGCTCGATCCCGCAACACAAGAGCTGTATAACATTCCTGGTTATTCTCCTTTCCCACTATCCAGATCCGTGCGAAAAGGTGGTGGAATAGTTTTGTACATTAAAGAAGAATATAGAAACTGTTTTATTCGAGAAGATCTTTCAAAAATCGATCAAAATGGCGAATACGAGGCTCTTTTTGTTGAAATTAACGACAATAACAACTCTTGTGTTGTGGGACTAATTTATCGACCACCTGGCAAAAGTGTTGACTATTTTAATGCAAGTCTTTTGAATATGTTTGATATTTTAAAACCTGAAAATAAACAGTGTATGTTGCTTGGCGACTTTAATATCGACCTACTAAAGACGGGAAATCACAGCCCAACTAATTCATTCTTTGAAATCATGAAATCGTTTCACTTTTTCCCGAAGATATGTAATCCAACTAGAGTAAAATCAAGATCCGCAACACTCATTGATAATATTTTTACAAATTTCCACGAAGATGACATAAGCGCTGGTATCTTACTTACAGACATTTCTGATCATTTTCCTGTATTCTTCCTCTGTAACTCTTCAATTTCCAAGCACAATAAGCAGAACAATATAACATATAGACATATTAGCACCAGCAACCAGACTCTTTTCGAAGAAAAAATACAATCTGTCGATTGGAATATTTTATATATGGAAACAAACGTTCATTCAGCTGCTAGGTCTTTTAGTGACACATTTAATTCCATCTACAATGAATGTTTTCCAATTAAATGCCATAAAACAAAAACAAAAACAAAAAAAACCTTGGATAAGCACAGCTTTGTTACAATCAATACATGAAAAAAATCGACTATATAGATTATGGATGACCACACGTAACACCGAACTGAACAACAGATACAAAGTATATCGCAATAAATTAAACCACACGTTACGGATTGCGAAAAAGTTATACTATGAAAATAAATTTAAACAGTTCAACATCAACATTCAGGGAACATGGAAAACTACTGTATAAATAGTTTATTAGGCAAGGCAAAATCTTCGATCTTGCCTTCTGCCGTTGCTGTAAATGGTACAGAGACCTCAAATCCTGAAGACATAGCAAACTGTTCCAATAAATATTTCTGCTCAGTAGCTACTGAACTTGCCGATAAAATTTCAGCTGCCAATTCAGACTTCATGTCATATCTGAATAATAAATATACGAGTGAGTTTACGCTATCACCATGTAGCCCAGAAAAGATGGAATTCGCATGTCGCTAGTAAAACCTATAATAAACTACATTACCTCTCCACTGTCGTTTCTACTAAATCTGTCGTTCACAACAGGTGAATTTCCGAATATTTACAAAATTGCTAAGATCAGCCCAATATACAAAGGTGAGGAAAAAAACAGAGTAACTAATTATAGACCGATATCTGTACTGCCTTGCTTCAGTAAAATATTTGAAAAAGTTATGGCAAACCGAATGATCTCATATCTTGAAGACCAAGGCATCATCAGTCCCAGCCAATACGGATTTCGTGCAAACCACTCAACTTCCCATGCTGTAGTGTCGCTATATGAAAAATTAGCCATGGCCAAGGAAAACAAACAATTTAGCATAACAACGTTTCTTGATTTAAGCAAAGCATTTGATACTGTCAATCATAACATACTTCTAAAAAAACTTGATTATTACGGCTTTTGAAATATAGCAAATGACTGGTTCAGAAGTTACTTCTCAAACCGCACCCAAATTGTCTCCCTCAACAATACATTCTCAACACCTTCTAACATTACATGCGGAGTTCCCCAAGGTTCGATTCTTGGCCCAATCTGCTTCTTACTTTACATCAATGATATCACAGCTGCTTCAGATCTTGAAATTACTCTTTTTGCCGACGACACGAGTATTACCTACTCTTCCGCCGACCCGAAACTCCTTTCTGAAACCGTGAATGTAGAATTATGCAAATTATACGAATGGTTTTGTTGCAATAAGCTTTCCAAAACAAAATGCATATTCTTTAAGCCGCATCGTTCGTCATCTTCGTTTCATCCAATTATAAGAATTAACAACATTGACGTAGAACTTGTTGAAAATTTCAAATTTTTAGGAGTATATTTTAACAACAATCTCAACTGGCAAACACACATAAGCAAACTAAGCCCAAAATTATCAAGAAACATCGGGGTAATCAATAATATCAAGGACTGTGTCAATAAAAATACATTTATCACTCTGTACTATACATTATTTTACGCACTCGTTACATACTGCAATTTAATATGGGCGAATACCTTTCCTACTCACACTGCTCCACTTACTGTTCTACAAAAGCGACTGGTTCGCATCGTTTGCAAAAAAAACTAAATACGCACATACTCAACCATTATTCATCCAACTAAACATGTTAACTTTCAATAAAATCAACGACTATGTAATCCTAAATTTAATCCACAAAGCTATACACCAACCACTTTCTTTACCAAATCGCTTCCGAACTTACTTTACCAGACTGCAAAACATTCATCAATACCAAACACGACAGAAACACCTCAATCTTTATCGACCGTTCTACAATTCTCAACTATCATTTTATACTACTTATATCAAAGGACCGCGAATATGGAACCAACTTAACACAGAACTCAGGTCAATTACTTCCATATCATTATTCAAAAAAAGATTAAAATACCACCTAATAACTTGCGACATTCAAAACTAAAAGTAAAATGACCATCCAATAGCCTACTATAAAAAATTATATCATTACATTAAGCCTCATATATATTGGTGTGTGTGTGAAAGGTGTCAAATGGGGACATTGACATGAATACACACCTTTCAAATGGGGACCCTCCAAACGGGGACGTCCCCGTTTGACTAAATACGGTATATACGGTATACGTCCACATTTAGGCAGCAAATTTCAAGCGCGAGGTGTATGCGTGTGTTTTCCGCTCCGTGGAGAAAAAATCTGCTCAATACACACAGGTCCCCGTTTGCGCATGAATTAGTTAGTCACGTGACAACGAACGAAGAGAGATAAAACGAGACTGAAGAAAGAACAATACACGATTCGACTGCGGGCAATATTGTACGGAACGTCAGTTGAATTTTCTAATTTACTTTGAAACACTTGTTTGATGGACATAAACCGAAAACGAAACAATAGGCGTACCGTACCTAGTCAGATATTTTGTTTGTCCCCATGTTCCTGCAAAGCAGAAGAAAATGCCAGAAGACAACAACAACAACAATCTTCCTTGAGGAATAGTTTATTACTCAGTTGTTGATACTTCAACGTTGCCATTCGATAAGGTGCTAGACGGAAAACAACAACGACAACTAGACATTGTGGGTACAATGTCACGGTCTTTCCATGACGTCCCCCAAAGGTATTATTTCGCTGTATCGTGATGTGGCATATACTACACATTTTCCGGAAAGTTTAATTGTCAAGATTGCGAGAGCCTTAGATCGAGTGTGAACTTTCATCGGTATGTGCCGTTATCCAAACAATTGCTAAAAGATAAACTATTGAAAGTCTATGGTTTTCTGTATGAGTCCGCTCTATCTGGGCACTGAATATATGTCGCTCAATACTTATTTCATCGTGTACATCAACATACTTCAAACAGCATGCTAATTGGGGGCGGAAATTGTATCCTGCCTGCAACAATGCGCATGCATTCTTACTGTCAATTCCAAACACATATATATATATTTCCTCAATCAAAATTGATGACCTGTACCAGAAACTTGAGCCTAGTATCCACAAATCGCGTGAAACAACAACGAGATGCAGTTGAAGAGATGCCCGTTCAATTACGTATTGTGGCGCGCGATTTTAGTCGACTGGGTATTGTTCTTAAATTAGTAAAGAAATCCCTACCTTCTTTGGACAGTCCATTCGTACTTCATCTGGGAACATTCCACGTAAACGGCGGCATCGAATATTCCCTCGTTTTAGGGTCTTTAATCCTAGACACCTAAATGCCATCCCTGCCGAGCTTGCTTAGAAAACAGCTTGCTGCCGAGCTTGCTTAGAAAACAGCTTGCTTAGAAAACAGTTAAGTTCCTACGCTCGCCGTGAAAGGAACACTCGCGCGTATTTGAAGACAGACGCGCGTACTTTCGGTGAAGCAAATTATTCACCTTGTTTGTTTCCGAATACCAGTATCGCTAAGCCCCTGTCTACGCTGTAGTATGTCAAATTAACGGCTTTCTCGTAACTGTTCAAGTTTTCCACAATTACTGTTCCCGTAATAAAACAGCAAAGTGTGATAGAATTGGTTATATGTTCACTTGACATGTCCCTATTTAGCCTACATATCATTTGCAATGATAAATTTATTGATGATGTCCCCATTTGGTTGGTTTTAAACATTTGTCCCCACTTGGATAGTCTACACTTGACGGAAGTGCGTCCCCATTTTAGCAGCATCTTTCACGGCGAGTGTGAAATGTGTGCATCCCCACTTTGACTAGCTTGAACACTTTTGGCAAATTTCAGAATTTGATGGATCCAAAGGTTCAGTGGGCGTCTCTATGATTGTCTTTATTGGAATCTGAGGTTCATTTCTCTTTTGGTACCTTATTAACAAAGTCCCCATTTAGGGGGGTTGTGGCATGCGTCCCCGGTTGACACCTTTCACATGTATGTGTGCGTGTGTGTGTGTACATGTGTATTTATATAAATATGTATGTATATATATATGTGTATATAATCATAGTTATATATATCATTGTATCATATGTTCCCCAAGTACACATATTAAGCTATCCTCTCCTTTGTATATACGTTCAAAACAAATGTTATTGATCTCTCTGAGCTCATATAATTCACCATTATATTATTAGTAAATATATTTATATACTTAAATTTATTTTTTATTATAATATGCACTAAATTATTATGGGATAGAACATGCCCCTCTGGGTTTTATTCCCGCCATTATCACACCAACCATTATGTATATATATTGTATTATCTGAACCATTATTTTACCATTGTTATATTTATTGTTATGTTGGTATATGGTGAATAAATATCAATCAATCAATCAATCAATACATTAACATGTATTAGGAATGTATTTTCATTCATATGAAAGGGCAAGAGTCTATATATTTTAAAATAAACTTTGAAAACTGAGATATTTTGTGTTTCTTGTTTAATGTTGGCATTCAGTGTTTTCACACTGGGTGTGAATTTACCTCACTATCTACCAGGCTGGAGTTATGTAACAGGATATCACCCCTCCCCCCTAAATAGAGATTATCTTTGGAAATCGACCCTACTGTTTTACCTGCTGGGAAACAAACAACTTAAGAGTTACTTGACAAGAAAGATACATTGATTATGATGCTTCAATTCAAATAAAAGATTAAAATTACACCAATCTCTGGGAGATTTATGACATTGATTGCACCAGCCTGTTAGATAAGAGATGGGGGGATAGGTCAAGGACAATCTAGATATTCCAAATAAAATGAAAGCTGCTGGGATTAAACCACAGAAACAAGTTATTCATTGAAGAGAGAGATAATAAAATATATTTTGTGGGAAGTTTTATAATCATGGCCAAAGGAAAGAGGAAAAATGTGCCAACTAGGTTCAAAAAAGGGCATGTCGCCTATGATCATTGGAAAGCCAGCCCGGAAAAAAAAATCGGAAGAAATTTGAAAAATTTGTCCGACTTGATGAGAGAGTATTCCAAAACTATGTGAAGTCTGAGATTGGCCAGGACAGGATAGAGCGCATAAACCTGGTGGATGCAGATATGGAGACTTGCGACAAAGGATTACTGAGACCCAGCCCACCCGCCCCTCGCCTCATGGACACATACCTGAAGGCGGATACCGATAACCCAGAACTGAACACCTATAGATTCTTACATTTAGGGCAAACAGCTAACATGTGGAATTCTGCATTTTCAGAGCACTTAAAGTTTAATCCAAGTTGTGTTGGAAAATTAACATGGGACTTTAAGGGAGAAACTAAACGAGGAATGGGTTTTGAAGAAAACTTAGTTTGCAACCAGTGTTGGTTCAGGTCCAAAAGATGGAAACTGTTTGATGAAGTGAAGACAGGAAAACCGTGGAGGAATCCAGTCGCTCCCAATTACCGGTTACAGGTGGGCCTGAGTCATACCAGCATTATGCCAAGCCCCTCCCTCAGTGGTATGCAGAAAGCTAGTAACATAGTGGGTGAGAAATTGGTGGAGCAGAACAAAAGTGACATGTTAGAAGTTATTCAGGAGATTGAGGGAATGAATCAAGTGAAACAATTACCTATAAATTCTCCAATTAATGTGGAAATGGACTGCAGATATAATAATCCTCCATCTGTTAGGAAAACACCGTTCCAGCCGGCTACTCAGGTGAGGTCATTTTCTGCAGCGAGTGACATGTATTATCAGGGTGACATGATCTCTGAACCCAAACACCAGCTCGATAATCGCCACCTTGGAAAAAGTCAAAGAAAGAAGCTTAATAAAATGGTGTTCAGTGCGGATATGTTCCCTGGTAAAACTTCAGATGATCGAAAAAAACAACACAGTCGATTCGCGGATGATCTGGCCAGCAGATGTCATGCGGAACAGAAGTAAGCACACCGGCAGCTTGGTTGACACCAACAGAAACTGAAATCTGCAATGACATTTGTTACCGAAGCAATCGTGGAGTTTTACAAGGGAGATCACTCTTTATGCAGGACGTATTCCTATGTGTGTAAAGGGCCGAGGACAGACAACTGGGTTGTGAATAGCTGTTTTCTGTCTGCTAACTTCTGTCTGTTGAACACACAGAAGAGTGAAGCTGTAAATCGTGCCATCAGTAAGTCTGTCCCCAAAAACAAAACTTTCTCGAGAAACTTTGAAGCCAGAACACACAGTGCAATCAGTGCTGTTAATTCTGGAATCACTGAATCAATAATTAAACAATGTGAATCTGTTTCTGCTCCAATTACCAAGGGGTCATGCGTGGCTCGAGAACTGAACAGAACACAGAGAATCGATGACGAACGAAAAGTCGACAAGGCTAGTGCTGATGCGAAAGCTGCCAGAATTGCTAAGAAAAAATTTCTCTATGAATTACATGCAAAAATCGGGGAAGAGGGCGGAGAATATTATAAAACAGATATGTTAAAACCAGTGGTGGAATACGAGACCAGGCCCGAGCTTCTCCGCCTTCATTCATACCATAATCTGCGCAGAAAACGAGAAGCTGAAAGTGATAGTAGTGAGAAGTGAGAATTAATAACTTCTAGTGGGGGGGAGGGTATGTAAAGAGGTGTAGATATAGCTTACCTGAACATCGAGGGCATGACCAGCAGGATCGTGTGTTGGGAGCAGGGGTATTTTCTTGTAGCCTGTGGGCCCTATACTCCTTTTTTTCACCATTTGGTGATTTAAAATTTAGTTTTCCATACCCCCCATTGTGAGTTTTGGCTCCGTGCCACTCGATGCAGTCATATTTGCCAATTTGTGGGGTAGAATGTCTGAGAAGACTCTCTTGAGCTTTAGTATACCACTCATCCATTTTTCTGAGAAATATCGAACAACCTCGGTCACAATTTTTAAATTTGTCAAAAATGACATTTTGACGTAAAGGTCACAAACCACTAAATATTTGCCTTACTTATTATGTAGTAAATGAGCTGGGCACATCTGGCCAAAACTATATTCCCTAATATTCGCGGCCACTACTCACATACCACACTGGATAGCCTGGCTTTTCCTCTAAAAAATATGGAAAAATCAGCATACATTCCCCACCATTTTTCTGAATGGCAGCTCCTGGGAATGAGGGCATGGCGTCTAATGCCTTGGTAACCAGGGTTGAGGGAGGTCAAGAAAACCGGCCTAAATTTTTTTTATTAACCTGTGACAATGGTTCTTCCATATTCCTGAGCGTCAAATAATATAGGAATGAATTATAGAATATAGCACAAACCATTTCACTGCCACTTAGAATAACAGCCAATCAGTGGTCGCCGAAAGTTTACTCCTAATTATTATCTTGGATCCACTAAATGCAATGGAGGTGTGTGACCTTGATCGCGCCCCTGGCGACATCTCGGCCAACAAAAGAACTCTAATTCAAGGGAGCTAATCTTTCTCGACCTCAGCGAAGATTAAAATGATATTACGTGTAATACATATGCAGGCCTGGGCCAACGGGACCAGGCACCAAAAACAATAGAAAACTAAAACTCTTAAAAATGTATTTCTATATTTCAGTGCCAGATTCTATCATACTTTATGATGACAGATGGTTCGTACTCTCTCTGATATTGTCAGATCACCATCGGCCATTAATTCGAAATAGTACGCCGGCCATTTTCATTTTGACCGAGTGGGAAATTTGCTAAAATTCAACAGCAAAGAATGAATGGAAGTAAAATCTGAGTTTCCGGTGTTATTCAGCTGACCTTGACTTACCTTGACTTATTGTAAGTAGTAAACTGAGGTGGCTTTGTTCCAACCATCGCTCCACGATCCCGCCCCTTGCGATTTGCCCCCTGCTTCACCAACAAATGCAGAAGCAGACGCTCACAAAAAAAAACACGTGAACTTATTAGCCAATCAAAATATCGATATACAGATGGCGCTGTTAATTTGCCCGCGAATATGACTGACAATTTTGACATGTTTAGCTGAAACATGTCTTCATCATCCGCTTGTCAACATTAGTCGTGTTTAACAGCTCCACGTCAGAGGTTTATTCAACACGTTTAAAAGCTAAACGGGTCTCAAAATCACATCCACTGGCGTTTAACTTGTTGAAAATTGTACACTGTAGGTCTTCAAGCGGGACTGAAACACGTAGTAATCTAAACCTGTTTAGCTATTTAAACGGATATAGCTCCATGTGTTTAGCCATGAAACACAATGAAGCTAAATACGTTTAGCGAAATGACACTTTATAAAACACGTTGATGTGTGAAACGTGTTTAACATATGTTTAAAAGCTCCACGCCGACTTTACAGTGTACTGAGCAGCGATACGGATTTGATATTTTTGGAACATCATAATGTCTTGCCGGCATCATTGAAAACTGTTGACCGCTTCTCTCTTGCTCTGATCATATCGTTTCCGGTACAGACGTGACCGACCATACTTCATATGGTCTAATACCCAACCTGGCCATCTCTTTCTTGGTTACTCCGACCACAGTTGTCAATGTCAAGCTGGATATTTGACCATATGGAATATGGACAGTCACATCGGTACCTTAAAATATATGGTCAGAGCGATCATATCCTTATGGTAAAGTATTTATGTTCTACATTTGAATGGAATTGAGCGTTTTTTGTACTAAATGGAATGAGATGAATATATATAGGATGATCTCGAATAATATTGTCGTTTGTCCATATACAGGGGCAGGGATTGTCATGTTTTACTTGTTTTGTTTTGTTTGTTTTAAACTTATTTTATTGCATTTTAACAAAAGGATTGGGAACAATTTCTTTCAACTTGTCATCCCCTCTCCGAGTACAGGTTAAGCAATACATAATAGAGAAAGAGAAAATCTTATATTAACAATGTATATATACTATATATTCGTTTTATTATACCTGCTTATGTTAATGACTCATTTTAGAGCCATTAGCAAAAATATATGGGGGCCGTATACGCACTCGTTGGTGTATTTGGTGTTTACTATTAACGACGGATCGTGGACCTTTTCATTGTAATAAACATAGCCGAATTTTTGACTGCCGATTTTTGAATGTTTGGACAGAGCTTAATGTTGTGATGTTATTAAAAAGAGAAAGGGAAGGACTACCCCACAACATTTGGTAAACGGTGGTATTATCTGTGACTAAATCACAGACCTCCTTAGCTCTACCGCTTACTGATTACTGAGGGAAGCGGTATGTTTACATCATCTGTTATCTTTCCATAGCAATCTTTCCATATTTTGTTTGCATGGAAGTACAAATAAATCAACCCAACAACGCCACGAGGAGTTAACTTAGGCGAGCCGCGATTTTGATCATTTTCAGTGATATGCAGTGTTACGGTCTCTCATAAAACTCCCATGATTCATTGTGTCAACATTTGGCGCTTTGACTCGGGACGCTGTAGTTGCATTCGCGGCTGTATATATATAGGAGTCGTTTCCTGACCTTCCAAAATTGTCTCCCCTGGCAGTTCGCCAGTTCCCGCTAGGAGGCAATGTTTTCAACTGGATGCGCTAAAACGGGTGACATGCCGTCGATTATACTGAATACATCATTACATACTTCTAGTTTTCATCCACTTCTGATGCTAGGCATATCCAACTCTAGATATACTTGTTTGACACGCGATACCTCGTCTTCATGACATCCGTAATTCTCCTGAGGATAACGAAAAGTACCCAGCATAGCTAAACATATTCCTTCTACGAATATTGAAACATTTAGTTGAAACCCCAATCTAGACTATTCAATGTTACTGTTAATAAAAACAAGAGCCAGATAGGCTTCAATATACGCCCACGCATACATCTGTGCGTTTGACTGCAGAAGACACAAATTAAGAGACACAATTTGGAGAACTTTGGAGAGCCTAGCCATTATTTTTAGAGATATTGCAACAGCCAGAATTTGACATTTATAAATAGATCAAAGTCAATAAAATTGGAATGGTTTCTAGCCCTTCACCATTTGCACATGTAGTATGAATCTGGAGAGCCCGGATGTAATACTTCATTGAAAAAGTAGGTCAAGGGCAATCATCCACAATGGGCTTCTTACTCATTGTCACTTGCTACACTGTAATCGAAAAGGGTGGAAATTTCCACCTTAAAAGGTGGTCCAAAATTTCCACCCTTAAAGGTGGATATTTCCACCCCTTAACAAGGGTGGAAATTTCCACCTTGCCCATAGGGTGGGAATTACCACCCTACCCAAAGGGTGGAAATTGCCACCCTACCCAAGGGGTGGAAATTCCCACCCTTGTTAAAGGGTGTAAATTACCACCCTATCTGAGTGGTGGAAATTTCCACCCTTCCCTCGGTAGGTGGAAATTTACACCCTTTAACAAGGGTGGGAATTTCCACCCCTTACAAAAGGTGGAAATATCCACCTTTGAGGGTGGCAATTTTGGACCACCTTTTATGGTGGGAATTTCCACCTACCTTTCCACCACCTTCTTGGTTTAAAATATGCAGAATAGAAGAAAAGACATCACACCTGGTTGAGCGACGGGAATAGGTTAAATATTTTTCACATTCTTCCTGATCATTCAAAGATGTACAAGAATCCAGATGAGTGAAAATCACCAATCTAACCAGAGACACGACAAGATCACCCGAGATGCGTGGCGAGTTTGGTGGGAATTTGTAGCCATACTGCCTTCAGTAATGAGCATCAAAATCCGTGCATGATTAAAATCAGATCTTCAAAATCTCTAGATATTTCTGCTGATGCAGATCTGACAATCATACTAATTTCAGTGTTCGGCATCTTGCATGCCGACCACATATGCATAAGTTGTGGCGCTGCAAAAGCAGACACGTAACACTTGCCCCGAAAATTGGCTAAACATAGAAAACAGTATGACTGGATCAGATCTACAGTTACCATCACTTATATTTAGAGCAATTTGAAGATCTCATCACATTAATATATAAAAGATCACTCGTGGATACCATTAAAACTTCAATTCACTTTAATTATTCAATGACTGAATGTTCATGAATGTAATGACGTGTTCCATTTTTATGATGCGTAGACAATTCAACTCTCTAGAACATTTTGAAATACAAATTCAACTCTCAATATAACATTTTGAAGTACAAATCTGCGTGTACAGCAAAATATAATCAGTCCATTCATTAACTACATCACCATAATCAATTATTCTCAATAAAACAGCTTGGATCATATTAAAGTCAATTCCGTTATAGTGATATATTAAGCATTGTCAGGTCCTTAAAAAGAAGATAATTCCTCCTTCCACAATTAAACAACATTTATCAGTTGTGTCCCATTTTTATGATGTGCAGACCACTCGTTCCACAATTAAATTTAACTCTCAATATAACACTTTGAAATACAAATTATGCACATCAAACTCTGACAATTCAATAATTACAGTCCATTAAAAATCACTTCAATAAAACAGCTTGCATCCTGTTCAATTCCGTTATCATGATATAAGCATTGTCAGGTCCTTACACAGAAAATAGTTCCTCCTTCTACAATTAAATTCAACTCTCAGCACAACATTGTTTAGTTGCGTTCCATTAGTATGGTATATAGATCACTCGTTGCACAATTAAATTTAACTCTCAATATAACATTCTGAAATACAATGAGAAGCTGTGTACAAACGTACACAGAAGAGCATTTCCAACAGTGAAAACCATTATACTTGGACGGAGGTGTATACTAAGAGATCCAATAGTGATGCACTGTAGGTGTAATTCAAATTCAATGATTCTAAGTACGGTACAGTAAATAAGATAAAGTCTACCACAGCGAGGGTGAGGGGGCGTTTAGATTTGGTTTCCATCAGTGTGTGTACCTGACTGAACTTTGAAGAAGAGACAACAAATTTGCATCAAGTGTATATAGCAATAGTCTGCACTTCGATTGCAACAATTTTAACAGCAAATGCATCGATGCATTTTTTACGATTTTATTACACAGAGTAAACTGCAAATAAAGCATGGTATTCTATGGTGGTCTGTTGTTATCATATTTAGGTCCAGTGACGTCACACTGCCTTAAGTATACATATATTTCAGACTGTGTATGCAATTTCCAATGCTTGATTCAAGCTTAAGGTGTGCACACTTTGAGTTTCAACACACTCGCGGTTCCAGTGTGCATGTTTCACCAAAATCTGGGAGATGGTAACTCGTAAGGGTCAAGTCAATTTGAATCTTGCATTCAATTTCCTCGAGTTTGGTGAAACATGCACATTGGAACAGTGAGTCTGTGTTGAAACTCAAAGTGTACACACCTAAAGCTTGAATCAAGCACTGAAAAATGCATACACAGTTTGAAATATATGTATTAAGGCAGTGTGACGTCACTGGACCTAAAGATGATTGCAACAGACCACCATAGAATACCATGCTTTATTAGCAGTATACTATGCATAATAAAATCGTAAAAAATTACAATAAATATTTTCAACACAGATCACAAAGGTCTTTCATTTGATGGAAACTATACTTGAGGGTTTACGATCACTTTAATAATTTATCATACATACTGCCATTATTTTGAATTTAAGATGTACATGATGACTGAAAGAACATTTGTACAGCAAAGAGTTTGACTTACACTGTAAAAATTATTTGTAGTTTCCTTACAGTGCTACTTGGCAGCAAAGGTGCCAGTAATCCTGCAAGATGTTACTGGGATAATATAGTAATACCCATTGTGGGCACCTTTGCTGCCAGTAACTTACTGTAAAATTTACAATAATTTGTACAGCAAAGAGTTTGACTTACACTGTAAAAAAATTATTGTAAATTTTACAGTAAGTTACTGGCAGCAAAGGTGCCAGTAACGTACTGTAAAATTTACAGTAAGATGTTACTGTAATTATTACAGTAACTTACTGGCAGCAAAGGTGCCAGTAACTTACTGTAATAGTGCAATAATATATTGTTACTGTAAACTTCTTATATGATTTCAGACAGATATTTCTGAAAAAAGAAAACCACGAAGAAACAGAAAGGAAGGATATTCCTTTCTTATCATGGGCTTTCCTGACAATATGACAAGTTATTGTCTGTTTGTCAAGGAGATAAACTTATAACTATATTGAAGACGGAATGTACTACCACTGTACATACATATATGAAGGTGCTGAAACTAGTGTTCGACATTTCCTTATATTATATCATACGACCAACACCAACATACATGATTTTAGATACACCAGAGAGCTATTCACGTCAGTTTCACTCATTTAAATGGGCACCATTATCAGATTAAATAAATCACACAAGAAAAACAGTCAGAAACAGTCACTTTTTAAATCCGATAAGAGTTAAGCCCCTTTGAACCAAACTGGCACTGATTTGTTAAATTAATATATATGATATGATGATTTTGGATATATGTTCGCCCACCCGTATTACATTGTGAAAGTTATTATCGTTGTATTATTAACCCTTGTACAGTTTACTTTAAAATAATGGGCGCCATGATGTCAAAGTGGCTTTACCTTCCAGGAAGCCATATTTCCGCCTATTTTCGGGCCCCGTCGATTTACGAATTAAAATGCCCATTTAAACCAGGAAATCTGAAATCTGAATGGGCTAAAACTTTTTATCGCAATATGATGAGCTATGAAGTCAGAAATTTTCTGTCTACTCCGTTTCTAGGCGATGATAAGAATTAACTGGGGAAGGAGAAGGGGGGGGGGTGATGAAGACCAGAGTAGATCCGCCTCTCCCCAGATCAGGTAGGCTAAACCATATGTGGCCTTGGGGGATCTCTCGTGCTCCGAAATGAAGCATACTATAGAGAGCCGAAACTTTGCGACTTTGTAACTTTGTTTCCTTCAAAATTACGGAGTTTCCATAACATTGAATTTTACAAACTTGCTGTGAAACAACGTGGCGATCATTATAATTCGTATACTAGATATTTTGAATGTCTACGAGTTCACATGGACGCATGTGGTTGATCATGCATCCTTACCCCAGAAACAGACAAAGAATCATGAATTGATGAACACTTAATTTGCATTAGTATATTCTGTACTTATATTTCACAATATTTCACAATCAAAGCAATACAAAATGTATTTCTTTTAAAGATGCATGAACTTGCTGTATATGAAACAGTACGGCGAATTACTTTAATTTTCTTCGAATAAAATATTGTTCTGTATGTTGTAAATTTTATTCTGCAGTAAAGTAAAATAAAGCAATAAGTTATGCCAATTTTGCAGTAAATGTGTTAAGTGTAGTGTATTTTTTATTCATGCCAATAAATACTGTATTTAAAAAAATATATGCAGTAACTTACTGTATACAATGTAATACAGAAACTATTGCCTGTATTACAGTATTATACTGTAATTATGTTTTGCAGTAAGTTACTGTGAAAGAAAGCAGTAACTTACTGCACATTTACAGTAAAAAATTACAGTGTACTGTGAAATGTAGACGATGAAATACCACTGGATTTTTAGAAGGTTAAACTGACTGAAATCAAGCTTTTGAATGAAACATCCATATGGTTAGCACATGCTCATCCCATAGCAGGTCATCTTTGTATGCTTTGGATCCTCATCCTTCATTGGAGTCAACAACATATCACAAGTAATAAGGAGTTATTTTTTTAACTTGTATATCAGTCCAAATATTCAGAGGTAAATGTTCTTGGAATCTGTGGAAGATGAAAATATGCACAATGTAACCATTACCAATGTCATTTGATCTTGAAATTCCAACAACCACCGGAAATTTGACATAGCACTGCTGTAGGAAAAGTTTTTCCTGTAGAATATTTGGCTGTTTCTCGATTTTTCCATTCTCAGTGTACGGATGGTTGTCTCTGGTACCTGAAAGATCCAATAAGAAAAATTCTTTGCAAAAGTTCACTTTGGGAGCTCTATATATTCTAACCCACAAATTACAGGGGAACCCAAGAATCTACTAGAGTTATTGTTAATAATAATAATAATGAATTTTCTTTACCCTCGGTACCGTAGCCAGTTTGGCTATAAGCCAATCTTCCACTGGGTCGAGCACAATATTCATACACAGACACATATCTCACAATCATACATCTGGTTTTGCGGTGTGGGAGGAAAGCCGGAGTACCCGGAGGGAAACCCACGAGCACGGCCTGGGACCAGAAACCCAATCTCACATACGACCGAGTCGACGCCATGCGGAATCGAACCCGGGCCGCATTGGTGAGAGTCTGAGATGTTAACCACTGGACTAACCATGCCCTCCTGTTAGGAGATATTAAGAGAAGAAAAACCCAAAACCTAGAGTATTACTCCAAACTGTTGCAAGGTTAATGTCAGAATTTAGTATAAAATGATTGAGGGATTTTATGCAAATGAGCTTTGGTGATGTGACAAAGTGAAGACAAGTTAATAATGACCAGAATTTACACTGGAGTATTTCCAGAGCTAAATCTCTGTTAAATTCAATTTGTAGCATTTAATGCACCATATAATTGTTTGCTTTCGAAAAAAATCCTATTATTTTGGGCATGAAGGTGCATTAGGGGACTGTTACCAGCAAGTTCTGAGCTGGCCTACTTTTGATGAAAATTAACAGACTTGGGCTGTGCCCATCTTCATATTGGCAGGATTTCAACTCGGGGCGTGGGGGTTTTCCAAGAGTTCAGTTCGCGTTGGAGTCATGATGCCTACCCTACTTCGTAGGTCCTGTGACGTTAGTCACACTGCCATGTTTTGAAGTATAAATTCTCAAAATATCTTCTGTACTGTACCTGACATTTTCTAGCTGTTAAAAACCAATTTACCGGTATATGATACATACATGTATTATAGAAATTCAACCTATTTATCTCAAAGCAGCGAGTCTTTTCTGGTACCGTACTCGAATTACAGAGTCGTATCAGCCACTACCCTTGCAGTTACCCTCAAATTTGAGTAAAATTATATTCTTCTCATGATAGAATACCAGTAGTAGCATAATCAAGCTGCAAACTTTGATTGAAAAGGTCGAAAACACATGAAATGAAGAAATTAGTAGCCATACTTACTGTGTCGGCAAGATGTTTGATTTCCATCATGTCCATCTCCAAACATCTTTGGCAGTCCACCAGTGGCGATTGTGAAGCCAGGAGAAAGCTGTTTGGTACGAACCCAGTTCAAATCAAATCTCAACCGAGAATTTCCTGTCCCCGTTTTGTTCCTCTGGTCAAGCTGATATAGTGGGTGGTAACTTCCTTTTTGCAAAGCTGTTTTTTTATCTCTGTCTAGCATGTCTGGAGAGGAGATCAGTGATACATTATAAACACAAGCTGTGCAGAATTAAGAATCTATCATAGCCTAGGAGGAAATTGGGTAATATAATATGACAGATTCACAACCCATAGTTCGATGGCTTAACGAAATCTAATGGCTCTGTGCACAGATATGCACCTCCCCCCCCCCTCCAGAAACAAAATGATCAGCACTCTAACATTTTCTGTACTCTTTTTCTATGAATCACATGGCCTATCAACTGATGAGAGCACTTATGGTTGTAGTATAAATAAGGGGAGGGGTATAATTTTACACATGGCAGTGTGACTAACGCCACAGGATACTTTGATATGATTTAAGTGTGTACTCGAGAGATGACTTGGGGGCCCTATGTGCTAGCGCGAGAGAGTTTATATAGCAGTGTCTAATTGACAGTGGGTACTATTAACTGGTGCGTCATTAGCGTAGCAACTATTATCGCCCTCAGTTCCTATCACCCTGGACAGTTATCAGCCCAGCAGTACAGCACGAGGTCACCCATCCAATTCTTGACCGGGCTCAAAGTCGCTTAACTTCGGTGATTTTATGAGAACCGGTGTATCGTGATATGCCGTATCAGGGAACCTTCAAAAGCCATAGTGAAACATACAGCCAAGGGTTCCTGATGGGCATGACAGTGCACAATGACAGGTAGCAATCAATCAAATTCAATCTCTTCTGAAGGGAACCTGAATAAAGAAATTTTGATGTCATAAATGATGATCTTCTAATCTAGGTATCCAGCGAAGAAGAGGGGGGTCGAATAAAATATTCCAATGGGAATGCATATTGCTGAAGACCATGCTTCTTGCATACATTTTTGCAAAAACTACATGTCCAGGACAGGTGTAAATTTTGAAACCTTTGGCTCGTGTGGGACTGGGGGGAAGGAGAAGCAGACATATAGACCTAATATATGACTTGTATCAGCTCCCCCCTCCAGGCCTGTTCTGTGATATTTTCCCCAGAGGACCCGTCAAAGGTTATCATAAATTCACACAGGTACAGCGTTAAATACATGTTAATACAAATAATGATGGTAATCCTGAGGGGAGAATGAAGTTATTAAACCATTCACCATAACATCACAGTTGCATGTCCCTCTCAATTCATGTATAATGTATGTATATTCCCGCCCCCCCCCCCACCCTTAAATTTGATATCTGCATTTAGGCAGTGCCAATATCACTTGATTGGTTGTTTAGCATGACCTTGATTTTTTAAATACACTGTCACATGCTAGATGCTATGAATATTTATTAATAATTACTAAATTGCAAACCAATTGTATGCGAATATGAAGAAAATGAGTAAGTTTTACTCATAAAAATGCAAATCCCTCATCTATTCTAATTATTTTCTCACAAAATATAGATGAGGGCTGGTCATGCTAAAACAATTAGCCTACCAATCAAGTGAGTTATGGCCTTTGCTGATTGTATCATATCTGCAAGAGTACCTGTGGTCGATTTGTACTGCACCATTCATTTGGAGGGGGGGGGGGAGAGCTAATTTGAGGTTGACACGTACTCCATCTCATTCTCAAACCATCCAACAACACCCCATACAATTCGTAAAACTCACCTCGTCAAAAATAATGTCATATAATAATTCCTATTTAACACCATGTTAAACATTGCTTGTGCCACGGCATTTACCTCGAGGCGAATTGTGTGGGCTACAACAGATCAGGGAAAAGGGCTAACTGGGATATCACAGTAGAGATAAAATATCCCAATTTGGATATTTTGTTCATACTTCCATATTTTCAAGCTGGCATATACTGCTAGTTCTCCTGTTCGTATAAAGACATACAACACGTTACAGTGGTTAGTGATAACATGAAAAAGTATACTGTATTGCACGTAATTGGAATTGCGTAGAGAATAATGTCGGCGAGGAAAAGTCAGCAAAATTATACCAATCGTATTGGCAGTTTTGTGAAGTAGATTCTATCTTGTTTTTGTAGTTTAGATGCCGCGAAATTCACCATTGCCGTTTAGTGTGAAAATCGGTGAAAATATCGCAATTAGGATATAGTTCAATATCCAAATTTGGATTTAATATCCCAAGTGGGATATATATCCCAATTAGTCCTTTGCTCTGACCTGGAAATTTCCACGACAGTTTTGCTCCGAAATACGAAAAAACCGTATCGCATTTAAAAAGCTATAGGAGGAAGAGGCAAAAAAACGTGACACTTTCAACCACAATATCCCCCGCCAAAAATGCTCAGGCTAGGTCTAAGGCTAAGCCCACAAAAACTCAACTGAAAACTTCGAAGACTATGACCTTCTCATCATAGTGAAAAATGGATCAGGCATGATGGCATTTCATTTCCGGCCAGAAATCATTCACGGTGATGAGAGTTTAGTGATCCCCGTCGGTTTCTGGGGGACATGGACCATTGAAACAAGCAGACAACGAACGAGTTACTTCGCTCACAACACGAAAGCATGGTAAAGGCAGAAGAGCACACCTAAGAGGAATAACTCTGATGGTAATTCTCCAAATGACAGGGGGGTGGAAATATCCACTTGGCACGCATATACCGCCGGTACATAGATTTTGTTCCACACTGAATCGTGAGAAAAACTTTTCTTGAGGCACCACCACAGCGACTAGAGAATAACAATATTCCTAAACATAAAAATAGTCTATAGATAATACGTCGGACTCCTAGAACAGAACGAACAACATCATGGAAACGCTCGCGGCCTCGATGAGATTTTCAACCATCATCAGAACAGTTCTCGCTCCCAAAATACCTGATAACAAAATTATTTTTAATTCAACAACTGATCAAGTTACTCAAGCAACAATACAATAATTACTACAATCCATAACTGAGAAGGATGACGCCTGATTCTTACCGTAGCAAAAATCTCTCTTCAAGCTTGAACTTCGTCTGCTGAAAAAAGGTCGGAAATCCGCACTGATAACTACCTTGTATCACAGCGCGTACCGTGTTGCTACGCGAAGAGAAATAATCCTTCAATGATTGGCATTTTTATGCACTCGCTGTGGAATACACCATAACTTATTAAGTGATTGATGCATTCAAACGTTTATGGGGCATCATATGGTGCATTTAAAGTCAAATGGTTAAGGAGGTAATTCAAAGACAAAATGTGGAAATACTGAGGGTGGATATTCCCACTCCATCTCCTGCTTGGATTGAAGTCAGTGAAATTTCCACCCTAGGGTGGAAATTTCCACCCGTATCCCACCCTTTCTCATAACAGTGTATGATATGTTATATGAATTTGTAAAGTCAGAAACGTTGGATATTATTGTATGGGTATCCGGTTACTTGTGGCTCTTGAATTTTGTTATATTTAGTGTTAACTTCTTATTTTCTGTATATTTCTAAACGATTGGGTTTCAACATAGGAAGATTCTAGATATATCCTACCCTATTCTGTCCTTCACACTTCTTGTCAATTTCACACGAGACGACAGACTTCGAGATCTGGAGCTATGCGTTTCGTTGTTGAACATATGAAAATGGATTAAAACGTTTTTCATGTAATCATTTCTTGCACGAGAGGATTCGGAGATGTGGAACGAGCGTCAAATTTTGTGTATTGCCCTGGTTAAAAATATTCCATTTTTAGAATACTCTCAAACGACTCTTCTCCTTAAAGCGGCAACATATATTGCCACAATGTACTGGGCAGTTGTCTCAATACATATAGGGAAGAACACAAATAAAAACATTGAATTCTGCTATTTCATTCGACATTTGAGTCGAATTAGCGTCATATCGGTAATTTGTAATTCTTCTTTCAAATAGTGTACACTTGAACAACTTTGCTAAAAGCAGAGAATGGTCGGCAAAACTATCACACGCTGTACCGGAGTTCACATGACAGATAGAGATGCCTAGGCTATTCTATTTCCCGTAGACTAAAATTTCTACAACGATGTTACATCATAGAGAATGAGTAACAATAGTTGCCCGTGTAATCCATTTCTGTTGCGTTGGGACCAAAGTATTTAAATTGGAGCGATATGCAAGAGGTGGGAAAACAATTCTGCAATATCTGCTTTTAACCCCTCTAAATATGATCGATATTACATCGATAATACAAAACATCCAGAACCATTTAGTATAAGATCAAATTTTATTCGCAATACACTTGATACTAATGATTTAGATATCCAGCAAAATATTATCCCCACATTTCCCCCGTGGCAATTAAAATGCCCTAATATTTCTCTTGATTTACATTATAGAATCAAGAAATCTGACCCCCCACATCAGATTGAAGCATATGCAAAAGAATATGTTTTTTATAATTAGTCTCAATATTTACAGATTTTTACAGATGGATCGAAGTGGCCAGAGTCTGGGAAAACTGGATAGTCTTTTACTATACCTGAGATTAAGTATAATAAGTTTTATCGTGTATCTGACCACGTTTCTGTTTAAAACTGAACTCCTTGCTATTTTACTATCACTTCGTTTTTTGTCTGAATTTAGACCAGCTCGAGCTGTTATTTTTACTGACTCACTTAGCTCTCTCCAAGTAATGATACATTTTATCTGGAATAAATCCTGTCCAGTTTTATTTGAAATTTTACATATATATACAACGCTATTTCACCAAGGCATTCATATATCATTTGCTTGGATTCCATCTCATGTAGGTATACCGGAGAATGAGCAGGCAGATATGCTTGCTAAACAAGCCCTAAATTTGGCAAATATTACATCTCCCCTCAAGCTATCTATACCTGAAGTAATATCAATGCTCAAACCTCGGTTTATCCGCATGTGGCAAGACGACTGGGACACTTCAAATAAGGGACGTTTTTATTATTCTTTCAATCCTTCCGTTATTTTATCTCACGATTTTACTTTATCATGCCGACGTTCGGAAGTTTTACTTTTAAGGACGCAGTCTGGTCACTTACCTACGAATTCGTATTTACATCGATTTAAGCTCCATGAGACGGGTTTATGTGATGAATGTTTAGTTGAGAATACTATTCCTCATCTATTGTTTTACTGTTCTCGTTATGATAATGAACGTTTTAGATTTTATGATCATCTTTTACAGGCAGGTGTTTTTAACCCGTCCATGGAGACTGTTTTTAAACCAACTAGAAACCGTGGTAAGGTGTACCAGGCTGTCGCCAATTTTATTGGTGGCTGTCGCCGATTTTAATTATTTAATCTGCATGCAATGTGTATTTCATATGTTTTGCATGTGTCTCAGCGTCTTGGCTAATGTGATGTCATCTTTTATTTCGTATATATTTTATCTACTATCTGTGATAAGCATGTGAATTATATTTAACCTTTGTATTGATTTTATTGCATGTTTTGCATGTGTTTTTTTTATGTAATAATCTGTGATATGCATGTAGTAACTTTTTGATCATTATACATTTTAAATTAAATTAATCTATGAATGTAATTTTTATTTAATGTTGTGCCCATTTGTATTCTCTGATTATATTGGTTACTATAATAGTACATGCATATATCTGTAAATTTGATAGACTTGAGTCCTAATTTATCATTTTAAATAATGTCTTTGCTTGTTCTGGTTGGACATCGGTGTCGGAGGATCGGTGTCTGAGGATATTCCGGTGTTCACCGGGATGAGCAGAGATGTTATGTTACATCGTTTTTAATAGCGTGCAGAAGTTAGCAATAAGTTCGACGTTCGACATTCGACATTCAATGTTGAATATATTGCTGAACGTGATGTTACACCACATTCAACATGTACACTAAATCTATTAAGGTATTTATGCATAATTCGATAAAATCAAACGGTGAAGCACCATATAACTAAAATTATAACAAATGCTATATATATTGCCAGTACCAACAACTGGATCTATATTAAGGTTGGCTGAATATCCTGCTTATATATAGAGCCATATACATGGAAACTTCGACTTTTATACCTTTTAAAATATTCTATACACCATGCCCTCTTTACCATTAGCCTAGCAGCAAGCGCTAACTTCAAAATCAACATTGGAATCCAGTTAACCCTACCATGCCTGGGTGGGCCAACATGGCCCCACCCCCTTACCAACCTTTCTGCGCTATCTCCGGAACCACAAAAAATTGATTGCTGACACTCCGTCACTTTATAGTTTATTATATTGGTATCATATTGAGCCTATTTGCATAACCCACGAGTAGAAGATCATAGGTAAATTCAATATGCCGGCCACATGGGGTGCCAGAAAATTCATGCTTTCGTCATTTTTCTTCAAAACTTCTGCTTTTCCGCCATGAAAAGTGGGCAAAAACTATTTTCTTTCACAACACATTAATATTTGCTAATTTATCATGCATTTTTTTGCGAAGTTTTTCAACATCACGTCACCAGCGATTTTTTTTACATTTTCTGGCACAGCTTCACCTAGGGGTATAGTGTGGTAAGTTTCAACCTCCAAGCTCAAGTGGTAAGGAAAATAATCAGGGTGAGGGGTTGGGGGTATTTCGGCACCCTCACCCAGGCCTGTACAGCTTTCAAAAGCCCAGGCCAGATAGGGCTAATCTCCGTACATTCGTGCGTCATTCTCAGAACACATACGGGTACCCTTATACATGTAACTTGAATCAATATTTTTGGCTCAAGCCCCTTCTGTTTCAGTATTATATAGGCTTTAAAGAACATTCAAGACATCGTGCGCCCTAAATAATAACCCAGAAATATGAACTAGCTACAACAATCAACATTATTCTGAAAACACTAACTGGTGCGATTTTAAACTTTCTAGGCCTGGGCTGTTTTGGAGGCTCTCCAATCTGTTTTCGTTATCCCTTGGGGTAGAAGTATGAAACATTCCATACTATATTTTAGGGTAAGGCTTTATTAGACAATGTGTAAAAAGTTCATTATGGCTACCATCTTTATATCACAGTTACGTAAGCTTTTCGCAGGCCTTTTCTTTATTTTTCGGACTCATTTCCTGAATTTTGAATTTCCGTTATTGGTCTCCAAAAACTAATTAATCTTATACAGAATAATTTGTTTTGACAAAATATATGGCTTACTTTATGTCATTTTCGGTTTTTCTGAGAACATCTCGTGACCGCCATTTTGACGTTATACCACATTCTTTGCACCAAATATGTATGGCATAAAATTGGCAAAAATATCAAGTTTCAGCTGTCTTGTCGTCTTCGTTCCAGAGCTGCGGTAAAGCGTTTGAAAATGGACGTTAATGCCGCCCCCCCCCCCCCATCCAACCACTCCCCCCGGTTCAGATAGGGTTAACATAGACGAATTATCTTTCTCAGTCGGGGTGTTGCAGCCGTACGAACATCTTCAAGTCACGTCTTTGTCCTCTACATAGCCAGTCAACGAAAAAGTCAACATTGAAATCCAGTCGTTACCCTTAGCATGCCCAACCATTCTCGAAAGACATACATGTACTGGTACCCCATATTTTCAATTATCTGGTTGAATTCAATTGCATACAATTAAAATTTGAGTTGCGGGAATAAAACCCCGGGGGGGGCTTGTTCTATCCAAAAAAAGAAAATAATCTACACATCATATCCGAAACCATTACAATGTGGAAATCAAATGATAGCTTAAACATCAATACATAAACTTCATGTATAAATTGGTCTATAAAAAAGTTTCAATAATGAAAACACTTATGCGTCATTGAAATACAACAATATATGTAGTATACAGTCATCAGGTCATTCAGGCCACCATGTGCTCTATGCCATAATCTAGGAGCATGGGCTAGCTACAGAAATTAACACTAGTTTCATTTATTATCCTTAGTATGGTTTGCAATTCCCCCCCCCCCCCCAAATACTGATACCGGTACCGCATAATTTGAGTGAACTTTTTCATCTGATATCTTTACTGTTTTGTTACTATAGATCCACATATCTGTTCAGGCCACCCTGTGCTCTATGTCATGGCCTAGATATATTGGCTAGCTACAAAATCCCACATTGAATTTCAGTTATTATCCCTAGCATAGCCAGAAATTCTCACATGACATTAGGGTACCGGCATAATTTGGATGTACCTTTTCAGCTTAGTTCCATTCTGTTCCTGTAGTATACAGACATGAGGTTATTCAGGCCACCATGTGCTCTATGCCATAATCTAGGAGCATGGACTAGCTACAGAAATTAACACTAGTTTCCATTTATTATCCTTAGTATGCCTTGCAATTTTCCCCCCAGAATACTGGTACCGCATAATTTGAGTGAACTTTTTCATCTGATATCCTTACTGTTTTGTTACTATAGACCCAAATATCTGTTCAGGCCATCCTGTGCCCTATGTCATGGCCTATATATATTGGCTAGCTACAAAATCCCACATTCAATTCCAGTTATTATCCGTAGCATAGCCAGCAATTCTCACATCACATTCGGGTACCCCATAATTTGGATGCACTTCAGGCCACCATGTGCCATATGCCATAGCCTATGAGCATGGACTAGCTCCAGAAATCAACACTAAATTCCAGTTATTATCCCCAGCATGGCCTGCAAGTTTTCCCCCAAATATACCGGTACCCCAAAATTTGAATCATCTTTTTCCACTTACGTCCACCCTGTTCTGTTACTGTATACCCAAATATTCATTCAGGTTAACTTGTGCTCTATATCATGGCCCTAGATATATTAGATAGCTACAAAATCCCACATAGAATTCCAGTTATTATCCATAGCATACCGAGCAATGCTAACATGACATTCGGGTACCCCCATAATTTGGATAAACTTTTTCAACTGAGTTTCTTTCTGTTCCGGTAGTATACAGTCATAAGCACATTCAGGCCACCATGTGCCCTATGTCATAGCCTAGAAGCATGGACTAGCTACAGAAATCAACACTACATGCCAGTTATTATCCCTAGCTTGGCCTGCAATTCTTCCCCAAAATATACCGGTACCCCAAAATTTGCATCTTCTTTTTCGACTTACATCCTTTCTGTTCTGTTACTGTATACCCAAATATCGATTCAGGCCACCCTGTGCTCTATGTCATGGCCTAGATATATTAGCTAGCTACAAAATCCCACATTGAATAGCAGTTATTATCGATAGCATACCGAGCAATGCTCACAAGACATTCGGGTACCCCCATAATTTGGTTGAACTTTTTCAACGGAATTTCTTTCTGTTCCGGTAGTAAACAGTCATAAACACATTCAGGCCACCATGTGCCCTATGTCATAGCCTAGGAGCATGGACTAGCTCCAGTAATCAACACTAAATTCCAGTTATTATCCCTAGCATGGGCTGCAAGTTTTCCCCCAAATATACCGGTACCCAAAAATTTGAATCATCTTTTCCCACTCACGTCCACCCTGTTCTGTTACTGTATATTCATATATTCATTCAGGCCACCTTGTGCTCTATGTCATGGCCTAGATATATTAGCTAGCTACAACATGCCACATTGAATTCCAGATTTTATCCATAGCATACCCAGTAATTCTCACGTGACATAAGGGTACCCCCATAATTTCCATGAACTTCTTCAGCTGAGTTCCTTTCTGTTTCAGAAGTATACAGTGAAAAGTACATTCAGGCCACCATGTGCCCTACGCCAGAGCCCAGGAGCATGGACTAGCTTCAGAAATCAACACTAAATGCCAGTTATTATCCCTAGCATGGCCTCCAATTCTTCCCCCAAAAATACGTATACCCCAAAATTTGAATCTTCTTTCCCCACTTACATCCTTTCTGTTGTGTTATTGTATACCCAAAAATCGATTCAGCCCACCTTGTGCTCTATGTCATGGCCTAGATATATTAGCTAGCTACAAAATCCCACATAGAATTCCAGTTATTATCCAAAGCGTACCGAGCAATGCTAACATGACATTCGGGTACCCCCATAATTTGGACAAACTTTTTCAACTGAGTTTCTTTCTGTTCCGGTAGTATACAGTCATAAGGACATTCAGGCCACCATGTGCCCTGTGTAATAGCCTAGAAGCATGGACTAGCTACAGAAATCAACACTAAATTCCAGTTATTATCCCTAGCATGGCCTCCAATTCTTCTCCCAAAAATACAGGTACCCCAAAATTTGAATCTTTTTCGACTTACATCCTTTCTGTTCTGTTACTGTATACCCAAATATCGATTCAGGCCACCTTGTGCTCTATGTCATGCCCTAGATATATTAGCTAGCTACAAAATCCCACATTGAATTCCAGTTATTATCCATAGCATACCGAGCAATGCTCACATGACATTCGGGTACCCCCATAATTTGGATAAACTTTTTCAACTGAGTTTCTTTCTGTTCCGGTAGTAAACAGTCATAAACACATTCAGCCCACCATGTGCCCTATGTCATAGCCTAGGAGCATGGACTAGCTCCAGTAATCAACACTAAATTCCAGTCATTATCCCTAGCATGGCCTGCAAGTTTTCCCTCAAATATACCGGTACCAAAAAAATTTGAATCATCTTTTCCCACTCACGTCCACCCTGTTCTGTTACTGTATATCCATATATTCATTCAGGCCACCTTGTGCTCTATGTCATGGCCTACATATATTAGCTAGCTACAAAATGCCACATTGAATTCCAGTTTTTATCCATAGCATACCCAGCAATTCTCACGTGACATAAGGGTACCCCCATAATTTCCATGAACTTCTTCAGCTGAGTTCCTTTCTGTTTCAGAAGTATACAGTGAAAAGTACATTCAGGCCACCATGTGCCCTACGCCATAGCCCAGGAGCATGGACTAGCTTCAGAAATCAACACTAAATGCCAGTTATTATCCCTAGCATGGCCTGCAATTCTTCCACCAAAAATACGGATACCCCAAAATTTGAATCTTTTTTTCCCACTTACATCCTTTCTGTTGTGTTACTGTATACCCAAATATCGATTCAGGCCACCTTGTGCTCTATGTCATGGCCTAGATATATTAGCTAGCTGCAAAATCCCACATTGAATTGCAGTTATTATCCATAGCATACCGAGCAATGCTCACATTACATTCGGCTACCCTCATAATTTGGTTGAACTTTTTCAACTGAGTTTCTTTCTGTTCCGGTAGTATACAGTCATAAGGACATTCAGGCCACCATGTGCCCTATTCCATAACCTAGGAGCATTCACTAGCTACAGAAATCAACACTAAATGCCAGTTATTATCCCTAGCATGGCCTCCAATTCTTCTCCCAAATATACAGGTACCCCAAAATTTGAATCTTTTTCAACTTATATCCTTTCTGTTCTGTTACTGTATACCCAAATATCGATTCAGGCCACCTTGTGCTCTATGTCATGGCCTAAATATATTAGCTAGCTACAAAATCCCACATTGAATTGCAGTTATTATCCATAGCATACCGAGCAATGCTCACATGACATTCGGGTGCCCCCATAATTTGGTTGAACTTTTTCAACTGAGTTTCTTTCTGTTCCGGTAGTATACAGTCATAAGGGCATTCAGGCCACCATGGGCCGTATTCCATAGCCTAGGAGCATTGACTAGCTACAGAAATCAACACTAAATTCCAGTTATTATCCCTAGCATGGCCTGCAATTCTTCCCCCAAAAATACAGGTACCCCAATATTTGAATCTTTTCCCACTTACATCCTTTCTATTCTGTTACTGTATACCCAAATATCGATTCAGGCCACCTTGTGCTCTATGTCATGCCCTAGATATATTAGCTAGCTACAAAATGCCACATTGAATTCCAGTTATTATCCATAGCATACCGAGCAATACTCACATGACATTCGGGTACCCCCATAATTTGGATAAACTTTTTCAACTGAGTTTCTTTCTATTCCGGTAGTAAACAGTCATAAGCACATTCAGGCCACCATGTGCCCTATGTCATAGCCTAGGAGCATGGACTAGCTCCAGTAATCAACACTAAATTCCAGTTATTATCCCTAGCATGGCCTGCAATTCTTCCCCCAAAAATACGTATACCCCAAAATTTGAATCTTCTTTTCCCACTTACATCCTTTCTGTTGTGTTACTGTATACCCAAATATCGATTCAGGCCACCTTGTGCTCTATGTCATGGCCTAGATATATTAGCTAGCTACAAAATCCCACATTGAATTGCAGTTATTATCCATAGCATACCGAGCAATGCTCACATGACATTCGGGTACCCCCATAATTTCGATGAACTTCTTCAGCTGAGTTCCTTTCTGTTTCAGTAGTATACAGTCAAAAGTACATTCAGGCCACCATGTGCCCTATGCCATAGCCTAGGAGCATGGGCTAGCTTCAGAAATCAACACTAAATGCCAGTTATTAACCCTAGCATGGCCTGCAATTCTTCCCCCCAAAATACAGGTACCCCAAAATTTGAATCTTTTTCCACTTACATCCTTTCTGTTCTGTTACTGTATAACCAAATATCGATTCAGGCCACCTTGTGCTCTATGTCATGGCCTAGATATATTAGCTAGCTACAAAATCCCACATAGAATTCCAGTTATTATCCATAGCATACCGAGCAATGCTAACATGACATTCGGGTACCCCCATAATTTGGTTAAACTTTTTCAACTGAGTTTCTTTCTGTTCCGGTAGTATACAGTCATAAGGACATTCAGGCCACCATGTGCCCTATGTAATAGCCTAGAAGCATGGACTAGCTACAGAAATCAACACTAAATTCCAGTTATTATCCCTAGCATGGCCTGCAATTCTTCCCCGAAAAATACATGTACCCCAAAATTTGAATCTTTTTCCACTTACATCCTTTCTGTTCTGTTACTGTATAACCAAATATCCATTCAGGCCACCTTGTGCTCTATGTCATGTCCTTGATATATTAGCTAGCTACAAAATCCCACATTGAATTCCAGTTATTATCCACAGCATACCGAGCAATGCTCACATGACATTCGGGTACCCCCATAATTTGGATAAACTTTTTCAACTGAGTTTCTTTCTGTTCCGGTAGTAAACAGTCATAAGCACATTCAGGCCACCATGTGCCCTATGTCATAGCCTAGGAGCATGGACTAGCTCCAGTAATCAACACTAAATTCCAGTTATTATCCCTAGCATAGCCTGCAAGTTTTCCCCCAAATATACCGGTACCCAAAAATTTCAATCATCTTTTCCCACTCACGTCCACCCTGTTCTGTTACTGTATATCCATATATTCATTCAGGCCACCTTGTGCTCTATGTCATGGCCTAGATATATTAGCTAGCTACAAAATGCCACATTGAATTCCAGTTTTTATCCATAGCATACCCAGCAATTCTCACGTAACATTCGGGTACCCCCATAATTTCCATGAATTTCTTCAGCTGAGTTCCTTTCTGTTTCAGAAGTATACAGTGAAAAGTACATTCAGGCCACCATTTGCCCTAAGCCATAGCCCAGGAGCATGGACTAGCTTCAGAAATCAACACTAAATGCCAGTTATTATCCCTAGCATGGCCTGCAATTCTTCCACCAAAAATACGGATACCCCAAAATTTGAATCTTCTTTTCCCACTTACATCCTTTCTGTTGTGTTACTGTATACCCAAATATCGATTCAGGCCAGCTTGTGCTCTATGTCATGGCCTAGATATATTAGCTAGCTACAAAATCCCACATTGAATTGCAGTTTTTTTCCATAGCATACCGAGCAATGCTCACATTACATTCGGCTACCCTCATAATTTGGTTGAACTTTTTCAACTGAGTTTCTTTCTGTTCCGGTAGTATACAGTCATAAGGACATTCAGGCCACCATGTGCCCTATTCCATAACCTAGGAGCATTCACTAGCTACAGAAATCAACACTAAATTCCAGTTATTATCCCTAGCATGGCCTGCAATTCTTCTCCCCAAAATACAGGTACCCCAAAATTTGAATCTTTTTCGACTTACATCCTTTCTGTTCTGTTACTGTATACCCAAATATCGATTCAGGCCACCTTGTGCTCTATGTCATGGCCTAGATATATTAGCTAGCTACAAAATCCCACATTGAATAGCAGTTATTATCGATAGCATAACGAGCAATGCTCACAAGACATTCGGGTACCCCCATAATTTGGTTGAACTTTTTCAACGGAATTTCTTTCTGTTCCGGTAGTAAACAGTCATAAACACATTCAGGCCACCATGTGCCCTATGTCATAGCCTAGGAGCATGGACTAGCTCCAGTAATCAACACTAAATTCCAGTTATTATCCCTAGCATGGCCTGCAAGTTTTCCCCCAAATATACCGGTACCCAAAAATTTGAATCATCTTTTCCCACTCACGTCCACCCTGTTCTGTTACTGTATATTCATATATTCATTCAGGCCACCTTGTGCTCTATGTCATGGCCTAGATATATTAGCTAGCTACAACATGCCACATTGAATTCCAGATTTTATCCATAGCATACCCAGTAATTCTCACGTGACATAAGGGTACCCCCATAATTTCCATGAACTTCTTCAGCTGAGTTCCTTTCTGTTTCAGAAGTATACAGTGAAAAGTACATTCAGGCCACCATGTGCCCTACGCCAGAGCCCAGGAGCATGGACTAGCTTCAGAAATCAACACTAAATGCCAGTTATTATCCCTAGCATGGCCTCCAATTCTTCCCCCAAAAATACGTATACCCCAAAATTTGAATCTTCTTTCCCCACTTACATCCTTTCTGTTGTGTTATTGTATACCCAAAAATCGATTCAGCCCACCTTGTGCTCTATGTCATGGCCTAGATATATTAGCTAGCTACAAAATCCCACATAGAATTCCAGTTATTATCCAAAGCGTACCGAGCAATGCTAACATGACATTCGGGTACCCCCATAATTTGGACAAACTTTTTCAACTGAGTTTCTTTCTGTTCCGGTAGTATACAGTCATAAGGACATTCAGGCCACCATGTGCCCTGTGTAATAGCCTAGAAGCATGGACTAGCTACAGAAATCAACACTAAATTCCAGTTATTATCCCTAGCATGGCCTCCAATTCTTCTCCCAAAAATACAGGTACCCCAAAATTTGAATCTTTTTCGACTTACATCCTTTCTGTTCTGTTACTGTATACCCAAATATCGATTCAGGCCACCTTGTGCTCTATGTCATGCCCTAGATATATTAGCTAGCTACAAAATCCCACATTGAATTCCAGTTATTATCCATAGCATACCGAGCAATGCTCACATGACATTCGGGTACCCCCATAATTTGGATAAACTTTTTCAACTGAGTTTCTTTCTGTTCCGGTAGTAAACAGTCATAAACACATTCAGCCCACCATGTGCCCTATGTCATAGCCTAGGAGCATGGACTAGCTCCAGTAATCAACACTAAATTCCAGTCATTATCCCTAGCATGGCCTGCAAGTTTTCCCTCAAATATACCGGTACCAAAAAAATTTGAATCATCTTTTCCCACTCACGTCCACCCTGTTCTGTTACTGTATATCCATATATTCATTCAGGCCACCTTGTGCTCTATGTCATGGCCTACATATATTAGCTAGCTACAAAATGCCACATTGAATTCCAGTTTTTATCCATAGCATACCCAGCAATTCTCACGTGACATAAGGGTACCCCCATAATTTCCATGAACTTCTTCAGCTGAGTTCCTTTCTGTTTCAGAAGTATACAGTGAAAAGTACATTCAGGCCACCATGTGCCCTACGCCATAGCCCAGGAGCATGGACTAGCTTCAGAAATCAACACTAAATGCCAGTTATTATCCCTAGCATGGCCTGCAATTCTTCCACCAAAAATACGGATACCCCAAAATTTGAATCTTTTTTTCCCACTTACATCCTTTCTGTTGTGTTACTGTATACCCAAATATCGATTCAGGCCACCTTGTGCTCTATGTCATGGCCTAGATATATTAGCTAGCTGCAAAATCCCACATTGAATTGCAGTTATTATCCATAGCATACCGAGCAATGCTCACATTACATTCGGCTACCCTCATAATTTGGTTGAACTTTTTCAACTGAGTTTCTTTCTGTTCCGGTAGTATACAGTCATAAGGACATTCAGGCCACCATGTGCCCTATTCCATAACCTAGGAGCATTCACTAGCTACAGAAATCAACACTAAATGCCAGTTATTATCCCTAGCATGGCCTCCAATTCTTCTCCCAAATATACAGGTACCCCAAAATTTGAATCTTTTTCAACTTATATCCTTTCTGTTCTGTTACTGTATACCCAAATATCGATTCAGGCCACCTTGTGCTCTATGTCATGGCCTAAATATATTAGCTAGCTACAAAATCCCACATTGAATTGCAGTTATTATCCATAGCATACCGAGCAATGCTCACATGACATTCGGGTGCCCCCATAATTTGGTTGAACTTTTTCAACTGAGTTTCTTTCTGTTCCGGTAGTATACAGTCATAAGGGCATTCAGGCCACCATGGGCCGTATTCCATAGCCTAGGAGCATTGACTAGCTACAGAAATCAACACTAAATTCCAGTTATTATCCCTAGCATGGCCTGCAATTCTTCCCCCAAAAATACAGGTACCCCAATATTTGAATCTTTTCCCACTTACATCCTTTCTATTCTGTTACTGTATACCCAAATATCGATTCAGGCCACCTTGTGCTCTATGTCATGCCCTAGATATATTAGCTAGCTACAAAATGCCACATTGAATTCCAGTTATTATCCATAGCATACCGAGCAATACTCACATGACATTCGGGTACCCCCATAATTTGGATAAACTTTTTCAACTGAGTTTCTTTCTATTCCGGTAGTAAACAGTCATAAGCACATTCAGGCCACCATGTGCCCTATGTCATAGCCTAGGAGCATGGACTAGCTCCAGTAATCAACACTAAATTCCAGTTATTATCCCTAGCATGGCCTGCAATTCTTCCCCCAAAAATACGTATACCCCAAAATTTGAATCTTCTTTTCCCACTTACATCCTTTCTGTTGTGTTACTGTATACCCAAATATCGATTCAGGTCACCTTGTGCTCTATGTCATGGCCTAGATATATTAGCTAGCTACAAAATCCCACATTGAATTGCAGTTATTATCCATAGCATACCGAGCAATGCTCACATGACATTCGGGTACCCCCATAATTTCGATGAACTTCTTCAGCTGAGTTCCTTTCTGTTTCAGTAGTATACAGTCAAAAGTACATTCAGGCCACCATGTGCCCTATGCCATAGCCTAGGAGCATGGGCTAGCTTCAGAAATCAACACTAAATGCCAGTTATTAACCCTAGCATGGCCTGCAATTCTTCCCCCCAAAATACAGGTACCCCAAAATTTGAATCTTTTTCCACTTACATCCTTTCTGTTCTGTTACTGTATACCCAAATATCGATTCAGGCCACCTTGTGCTCTATGTCATGGCCTAGATATATTAGCTAGCTACAAAATCCCACATAGAATTCCAGTTATTATCCATAGCATACCGAGCAATGCTAACATGACATTCGGGTACCCCCATAATTTGGTTAAACTTTTTCAACTGAGTTTCTTTCTGTTCCGGTAGTATACAGTCATAAGGACATTCAGGCCACCATGTGCCCTATGTAATAGCCTAGAAGCATGGACTAGCTACAGAAATCAACACTAAATTCCAGTTATTATCCCTAGCATGGCCTGCAATTCTTCCCCGAAAAATACATGTACCCCAAAATTTGAATCTTTTTCCACTTACATCCTTTCTGTTCTGTTACTGTATACCCAAATATCCATTCAGGCCACCTTGTGCTCTATGTCATGCCCTAGATATATTAGCTAGCTACAAAATCCCACATTGAATTCCAGTTATTATCCATAGCATACCGAGCAATGCTCACATGACATTCGGGTACCCCCATAATTTGGATAAACTTTTTCAACTGAGTTTCTTTCTGTTCCGGTAGTAAACAGTCATAAACACATTCAGCCCACCATGTGCCCTATGTCATAGCCTAGGAGCATGGACTAGCTCCAGTAATCAACACTAAATTCCAGTCATTATCCCTAGCATGGCCTGCAATTTTTACCCCAAATATACCGGTACCAAAAAAAATTGAATCATCTTTTCCCACTCACGTCCACCCTGTTCTGTTACTGTATATCCATATATTCATTCAGGCCACCTTGTGCTCTATGTCATGGCCTAGATATATTAGCTAGCTACAAAATGCCACATTGAATTCCAGTTTTTATCCATAGCATACCCAGCAATTCTCACGTAACATTCGGGTACCCCCATAATTTCCATGAATTTCTTCAGCTGAGTTCCTTTCTGTTTCAGAAGTATACAGTGAAAAGTACATTCAGGCCACCATTTGCCCTAAGCCATAGCCCAGGAGCATGGACTAGCTTCAGAAATCAACACTAAATGCCAGTTATTATCCCTAGCATGGCCTGCAATTCTTCCACCAAAAATACGGATACCCCAAAATTTGAATCTTCTTTTCCCACTTACATCCTTTCTGTTGTGTTACTGTATACCCAAATATCGATTCAGGCCACCTTGTGCTCTATGTCATGGCCTAGATATATTAGCTAGCTACAAAATCCCACATTGAATTGCAGTTTTTTTCCATAGCATACCGAGCAATGCTCACATTACATTCGGCTACCCTCATAATTTGGTTGAACTTTTTCAACTGAGTTTCTTTCTGTTCCGGTAGTATACAGTCATAAGGACATTCAGGCCACCATGTGCCCTATTCCATAACCTAGGAGCATTCACTAGCTACAGAAATCAACACTAAATTCCAGTTATTATCCCTAGCATGGCCTGCAATTCTTCTCCCCAAAATACAGGTACCCCAAAATTTGAATCTTTTTCGACTTACATCCTTTCTGTTCTGTTACTGTATACCCAAATATCCATTCAGGCCACCTTGTGCTCTATGTCATGTCCTAGATATATTAGCTAGCTACAAAATCCCACATTGAATTCCAGTTATTATCCATAGCATACCGAGCAATGCTCACATGACATTCGGGTACCCCCATAATTTGGATAAACTTTTTCAACTGAGTTTCTTTCTGTTCCGGTAGTAAACAGTCATAAACACATTCAGGCCGCCATGTGCCCTATGTCATAGCCTAGGAGCATGGACTAGCTCCAGTAATCAACACTAAATTCCAGTCATTATCCCTAGCACGGCCTGCAAGTTTTCCCCCAAATATACCGGTACCTTGTGCTCTGTCATGGCCTAGATATATTAGCTAGCTACAAAATGCCACATTGAATTCCAGTTTTCATACATAGCATACCCAGCAATTCTCACGTGACATAAGGGTAGCCCCATAATTTCCATGAACTTCTTCAGCTGAGTTCCTATCTGTTTCAGAAGTATACAGTGAAAAGTACATTCAGGCCACCATGTGCCCTACGCCATAGCCCAGGAGCATGGACTAGCTTCAGAAATCAACACTAAATGCCAGTTATTATCCCTAGCATGGCCTGCAATTCTTCCCCCAAAAATACGGATACCCCAAAATTTGAATCTTCTTTTCCCACTTACATCCTTTCTGTTGTGTTACTGTATACCCAAATATCGATTCAGGTCACCTTGTGCTCTATGTCATGGCCTAGATATATTAGTTAGCTACAAAATCCCACATTGAATTGCAGTTATTATCCATAGCATACCGAGCAATGCTCACATGACATTCGGGTACCCCCATCATTTCGATGAACTTCTTCAGCTGAGTTCCTTTCTGTTTCAGTAGTAATACAGTCAAAAGTACATTCAGGCCAACATGTGCCCTATGCCATAGCCTAGGAGCATGGGCTAGCTTCAGAAATCAACACTAAATCCCAGTTATTATCCCTAGCATGGCCTGCAATCCTTCCCCCCAAAATACAGGTACCCCAAAATTTCTGTTCTGTTACTGTATAACCAAATATAGATTCATGCCATCTTGTGCTCTATGGCATGGCCTAGATATATTAGCTAGCTACAAAATCCCACATTGAATTGCAGTTATTATCCATAGCATACCGAGCAATGCTCATTACATTCGGCTACCCTCATAATTTGGTTGAACTTTTTCAGCTGAAGTTCATCGAAATTATGGGGGTACCCGAATGTCATGTGAGCATTGCTCGGTATGCTATGGATAATAACTGCAATTCAATGTGGTATTTTGTAGCAAGCTAATATATCTAGGCCATGACATAGAGCACAAGGTGGCCTGAATCGATATTTGGGTATACAGTAACACAACAGAAAGGATGTATGTGAGAAAAGAACATTCAAATTTTGGGGTATCCGTATTTTTGGGGGAAGAACTGCAGGCCATGCTAGGGATAATAACTGGCATTTAGTGTTGATTTCTGAAGCTAGTCCATGCTCCTGGGCTATGGCGTAGGGCACATGGTGGCCTGAATGTACTTTTCACTGTATACTTCTGAAACAGAAAGGAACTCAGCTGAAGAAGTTCATGGAAATTATGGGGGTACCCTTATGTCACGTGAGAATTGCTGGGTATGCTATGGATAAAAACTGCAATTCAATGTGGGATTTTGTAGCTAGCTAATACATCTAGGGCATGACATAGAGCACAAGGTGACCTGAATGGATATTTGGGTATACAGTAACAGAACAGAAATGCTCAGTGGCGGGCTTCACGCCATACCAAATATCATTTCTCCAGTAACAGATCAGAAAGGATGTAAGTGGGAAAAGATTCAAATTTTGGGGTACATGTATTTTTCGGGGAAGATTTGCAGGCCATGCTAGGGATAATAACTGGAATTTAGTGTTGATTACTGGAGCTAGTCCATGCTCCTAGGCTATGACATAGGGCACATGGTGGCCTGAATGTGCTTATGACTGTTTACTACCGGAACAGAAAGAAACTCAGTTGAAAAAGTTTATCCAAATTATGGGGGTACCCGAATGTCATGTGAGTATTGCTCGGTATGCTATGGATAATAACTGGAATTCAATGTGGGATTTTGCAGCTAGCTAATATATCTAGGCCATGACATAGAGCACAAGGTGGCCTGAATGGATAGTTGGGTATACAGTAACAGAACAGAAAGGGTGTAAGTGGAAAAAGATTCAAATTTTGGGGTACATGTATTTTTCGGGGAAGAATTGCAGGCTATGCTAGGGATAATGACTGGAATTTAGTGTTGATTACTGGAGCTAGTCCATGCTCCTAGGCTATGACATAGGGCACATGGTGGCCTGAATGTGTTTATGACTGTTTACTACCGGAACAGAAAGAAATTCCGTTGAAAAAGTTCAACCAAATTATGGGGGTACCCGAATGTCTTGTGAGCATTGCTCGGTATGCTATCGATAATAACTGCTATTCAATGTGGGATTTTGTAGCTAGCTAATATATCTAGGCCATGACATAGAGCACAGGGTGGCCTGAATCGATATTTGGGTATACAGTAACAGAACAGAAAGGATGTAAGTCGAAAAAGAAGATGCAAATTTTGGGGTACCGGTATATTTTGGGGAAGAATTGCAGGCCAAGCTAGGGATAATAACTGGCATGTAGTGTTGATTTCTGTAGCTAGTCCATGCTTCTAGGCTATGACATAGGGCACATGGTGGCCTGAATGTGCTTATGACTGTATACTACCGGAACAGAAAGAAACTCAGTTGAAAAAGTTTATCCAAATTATGGGGGTACCCGAATGTCATGTTAGCATTGCTCGGTATGCTATGGATAATAACTGGAATTCTATGTGGGATTTTGTAGCTATCTAATATATCTAGGGCCATGATATAGAGCACAAGTTAACCTGAATGAATATTTGGGTATACAGTAACAGAACAGGGTGGACGTAAGTGGAAAAAGATGATTCAAATTTTGGGGTACCGGTATATTTGGGGGAAAACTTGCAGGCCATGCTGGGGATAATAACTGGAATTTAGTGTTGATTTCTGGAGCTAGTCCATGCTCATAGGCTATGGCATATGGCACATGGTGGCCTGAAGTGCATCCAAATTATGGGGTACCCGAATGTGATGTGAGAATTGCTGGCTATGCTACGGATAATAACTGGAATTGAATGTGGGATTTTGTAGCTAGCCAATATATATAGGCCATGACATAGGGCACAGGATGGCCTGAACAGATATTTGGGTCTATAGTAACAAAACAGTAAGGATATCAGATGAAAAAGTTCACTCAAATTATGCGGTACCAGTATTCTGGGGGGAAAATTGCAAGGCATACTAAGGATAATAAATGGAAACTAGTGTTAATTTCTGTAGCTAGTCCATGCTCCTAGATTATGGCATAGAGCACATGGTGGCCTGAATAACCTCATGTCTGTATACTACAGGAACAGAATGGAACTAAGCTGAAAAGGTACATCCAAATTATGCCGGTACCCTAATGTCATGTGAGAATTTCTGGCTATGCTAGGGATAATAACTGAAATTCAATGTGGGATTTTGTAGCTAGCCAATATATCTAGGCCATGACATAGAGCACAGGGTGGCCTGAACAGATATGTGGATCTATAGTAACAAAACAGTAAAGATATCAGATGAAAAAGTTCACTCAAATTATGCGGTACCGGTATCAGTATTTGGGGGGGGGGGGGGAATTGCAAACCATACTAAGGATAATAAATGAAACTAGTGTTAATTTCTGTAGCTAGCCCATGCTCCTAGATTATGGCATAGAGCACATGGTGGCCTGAATGACCTGATGACTGTATACTACATATATTGTTGTATTTCAATGACGCATAAGTGTTTTCATTATTGAAACTTTTTTATAGACCAATTTATACATGAAGTTTATGTATTGATGTTTAAGCTATCATTTGATTTCCACATTGTAATGGTTTCGGATATGATGTGTAGATTATTTTCTTCTTTTTTTGGATAGAGCAAGCCCCCCCCCCCCCCTGGGGTTTTTTCCCGCAACTCAAATTTTAATTGAATGCAATTGAATTCAACCAGATAATTGAAATTATGGGGTACCAGTATATGTATGTCTTTCGAGAATGGTTGGGCATGCTAAGGGTAACGACTGGATTTCAATGTTGACTTTTTCGTTGACTGGCTATCTAGAGGACAAAGACGTGACTTGAAGATGTTCGTACGGCTGCAACACCCCAACTGAGAAAGGTGATTCGTTTATGTTAACCCTATCTGAACCGGGGGGGGTCTTTGGGTGAGGGGGGGGGGTTTGGGGGTCGGCATTAACGTCCATTTCCAAACGCTTAACCGCAGCTCTGGAACGAAGACGACAAGACAGCTGAAACTTGATATTTTTGCCAATTTTATGCCATACATATTTGGTGCAAAGAATGTGGTGTAACGTCAAAATGGCGGTCACGAGATGTTCTCAGAAAAACCTAAAATGACATAAAGTAAGCCATATATTTTGTCAAAACAAATTATTCTGTATAAGATTAATTAGTTTTTGGAGACCAATAACGAAAATTCAAAATTCAGGAAATGAGTCCGAAAAATAAAGAAAAGGCATGCGAAAAGTTTACGTCACTGTGAGGTCAAGATGGTGGCCATAATGAACTTTTTACACATTGTCTAATAAAGCCTTACCCTAAAATATAGTATGGAATGTTTCATACCTCTACCCCAAGGGATAACGAAAACAGATTGGAGAGCCTCCAAAACAGCCCAGGCCTGGAAAGTTTAAAATCGCACCAGTTAGTGTTTTCAGAATAATGTTGATTTTTGTAGCTAGTTCATATTTCTGGGTTATTATTTAGGGCGCACGATGTCTTGAATGTTCTTTAAAGCCTATATAATACTGAAACAGAAGGGGCTTGAGCCAAAAATATTGATTCAAGTTACATGTATAAGGGTACCCGTATGTCTTCTGAGAATGACGCACGAATGTACGGAGATTAGCCCTATCTGGCCTGGGCTTTTGAAACCTGTACAGGCCTGGGTGAGGGTGCCGAAATACCCCAACCCCTACCCCTGATTATTTTCCTTACCACTTGAGCTTGGAGGTTGAAACTTACCACACTATACCCCTCGGTGAAGCTGTACCAGAAAATGTAAAAAAAAATCGCTAGTGACGTGATGTTAAAAAACTGCACAAAAAAAATGCATGATAAATTAGCAAATATTAATGTGTTGTGGAAGAAAATAGTTTTTGCCCACTTTTCACGGCGGAAAAGCAGAAGTTTTGAAGAAAAATGACGAAAGCATGAATTTTCTGGCACCCCATGTGGCCGCCATATTGAATTTACCTATGATCTTCTACTCGTGGGTTATGCAAATAGGCTCAATATGATCCCAATATAATAAACTATAAAGTGACGGAGTGTCAGCCATCAATTTTTTGTGGTTCCGGAGATAGCGCAGAAAGTTTGGTAAGGGGGTGGGGCCATGTTGGCCCACCCAGGCCTGGTAGGGTTAACTGGATTCCAATGTTGATTTTGAAGTTAGCGCTTGCTGCTAGGCTAATGGTAAAGAGGGCATGGTGTATAGAATATTTTAAAAGGTATAAAAGTCGAAATTTCCATGTACATGTATATGGCTCTATATATAAGCAGGATATTCAGCCAACCTTAATAGAGATCCAGTTGTTGGTACTGGCAATATATATATATCATTTGTTATAATTTTAGTTATATCGTGCTTCACCGTTTGATTTTATCGAATTATGCATAAATACCTTAATAGATTTTGTGTACCTGTTGAATGTGGTGTAACATCACGTTCAACAATACATTCAACATTGAATGTCGAATGTCGAACGTCGAACTTATTGCTAACTTCTGCACGCTAGTAACACATCGTCATTATGATTAACATTTTATATTACTTGGTATCAAATTATAGATCATGCATCATAAAAACAAATGCAACAATTACGTTTCAGAAGTAAGGGAACACTCACCAACTTTCACCGAATAAAGATTTTAACTTATAGAAATGATAATTTGGTATGATGTTTAGCTTTAGCTCTCAAGCAATTCGCATATATGGAAATATGTTTTGAAAGGAAGAATAATTAAACCCTCTGTGGGAATCGAAACTATGGCCCTTCAATCCCTGGAGTTGCACTTAATGTCTTAGCTATAACGACTCATTGATAATACTCAAAACTGACTTTATGCGCAACTGGTTTTATAATACAGAATGACTGTTTAGTATTTAATGAGTTAGACAAACCTGTGCGCGAACAATACATCATAGTTGTGCAGTTATATTGTGCACTTTTGGTTACAAGCATGAAATTTGGCACATGGCTATTTTGAATGATCCACTTTCGGAACACAGCATCACTATCTTCATTCTCGCAAGCCAGGGCGTTGCTTCACTGGTATTGATGTTCCTGTCCTCTTCGGCACTCAGAATCCCTTTAGATTAGCATTAATCACTCTCGTAAATTCAATACAAATGCGTATCAGCAGACAATGGGCAGAAACATATTGCGTTGCGATCTATTTGACCTCGTCCTCAAAAGCTAGGGTTTTTGAGTTATTGACATTAACTTGGCCGTCGTTTTCGTGAATGCAATAATTTGATGTGCCAAAAAATAACGAGAACAGTGATCAATTCGACATCATTCTCTTACACACAGACCTTGTTTGGTGAACTAGCCTTGAGTTTCGAACATATTCCCGAACTGAGTATAGGGAGATATCCATAGATACTGACTAGAAATGTTTTTGCAGAATTTGATTTTTAAAATAAAAATTAATAAAATTAGCAACTTTTGAAAAAGCTTGGCCGAACATGTCAGATGAGATGATATTTCCTAAGAATGAAATAGTTAATCATTTATATAGAAGGAGCAAACCATGTCTTGGTCTTGCTGCATGGAAAAGAGTTCCAAATATTTGAAAGCCTTTTTGATGTGCAAAAATCAACGGCTGAACCGAATGTTTTGAAACTTGGCATACACGATACTTGTACCAAGACAAAGCGATTTGTGATTTGGTCTGTCAATTCAGTATAGACGGCACTGACCAGTCAAAATCGTCGAATTTCGAACGGAGAAAGTATATAACTTCTGACTTCTACCAAATTCATACCAAATAATCAAACGTTCTCAGTATCTAAATGTGGAAAACCGACATGCAAGTGCTGTACAAACATTATTGTTGGGTCTACTTTTCTGTTTCGCCACACGAATACAAATTTGAAGGTTAATAGCAGTATGAGCTGCAATTCACAAAATTTACTGTATGTTATTGGCGAAACGGGGGATGTACTCAGAAATAGAGTAAGAGTTCATCGACAACAGATCAACACACCTTCGTTAAGGCATCTTAAGGTTAGCAAACATATTGCAATGTGCTGGTGATCTTGAAACGAAATTTAGTATTTTCCCGTTTTATAAAATGAAATCCGATGATACAGTCAGGCGACAGACCAAGGAACAGTACTTCATTCGGAAGTTCACATGTGAATTAAACTGTTACCTTTATTGATATATGAACTGTAGAATTGAAACAATTAATTATTTCTTGTATGCATACATGCATCGACTGAAAAAGGAGATGCCAGACATCTGTCGGTAAAAATTAATCATGTATTTATCAAGTGTCTGGACTTGTCAGGCAATACTGCCTCAACGGACATGTCATCTAATGTTCTGTTTTGTTCTATATATCATTGTCGGATTATCACAAACTGTTTTATCTTTTGTCTACTGCATTATATTGTAAATATGTATGTCTCCAATGTCCAAT
The DNA here is from genome assembly GCA_036873755.1 of Hanleya hanleyi. Taxonomy (NCBI): domain Eukaryota; kingdom Metazoa; phylum Mollusca; class Polyplacophora; order Lepidopleurida; family Hanleyidae; genus Hanleya; species Hanleya hanleyi. The sequence continues at coordinate 26,957 of JAVTVY010021448.1, read as the reverse complement.
TAGTATATAAAAATGCGTTTTAACATGTTCAACTATACAAGGCAACTATATGTATATATAACCTTACATATGAATAAATGTATTATTGCTATTGAAAAGTCCATAAAATGGACGAAACCGGTTTAGCAGCGCAATATACAATTTAGCTCTAAACTCTACATTTTGTGTAGTTTTATTTCTTATATATCACAGATTATAGACTAAAGCTTCATTATAATATAGTTATATTATCTCCACCCCCATTGACAAAACACTGACAGAGAAAGACATTGAAAGCATAGCCCTCCATCAACATTTAACAACCGGAATAGAGACATCATTTAAAGCAATAGAATAGTTTATCAGTATAACTCCATATTAATATATAAAACGCATGCAATGGAAGCAAATAAAATCAATAATAGGGATAAATATAAACGAAACAAAAGATGACTTCACATTAGGTAAGAAGCTGAGACACAAGACGTATTAACTACACATTTGTTAAAAAAAATTCAGTGACAGACTAGACAATTAAAATCGAAGATAGCTGCCGATAAAATTGGTAGCAGCCTGGTATATCTTACCATGATTTCGGCTTGGCTTAAAAACAGTCTCCATGGACAGGTTAAAAACATCTGCCTGTAAAAGATCATTGTAAAACTTAAAAACGTTCATTATCATAACGTGAACAGTAAAATAATAAATGTGGAATACTATACTCCACTTGACGTTCTTCACACAAACCCGTCTCATGAAGCTTAAATCTATGTAAATAAGAGTTGATAGGTTAATGACCAGACTGTGCCCTTAAAAATAAAACTTCAGAAAGTCGGTATTATAAAGAAAAATCGTGCGATAAAATAACAGAGGAGTTTGCCCTCATCATCTAAGCGAACCTTTAAATTTTGTATTGCATTAACTTCTCCGTTATATTCTGGTATTTAGTCGTATAATTCAATGGTAGATAATGCTCGATTTGGGCTTGTAAGATTGTGATACCCTGATTTATTCTAAACAGGATGTAAACGTTTATGGATGCAAAGAGGTCACGTTAAGTAACACAGTCACAGGGTGATGGTAGGAGAGATTATGTTCCAATATGTATTTACTCTTTTATTTAGAGGACAATACACTATGCGTTTGAATATGGATTTATTAAAGGAATCCAACTTCCATCAGCTACCAGAATGGCGTCTAGGCTGTATGTGTATTTTCTCTCCTTTGTGACATGTTGCTTTCTATATATGATTCACCAAGTTTAGACATGCGACTTGAACCAGTATGCACACTAGATTATCCATAAATACGATTCCGAAACCTTTGTAATTGTTTAATCCTCATGATGTTAGAAACTGTTGCCTTGGTAAAATCGATTTGTAAACTTTAATCAAAGACAACACACGCAATTTTATTGATTAACTGTCTTGAGCTGATAATCTATTATATTCGAGAAATGTACTTCAACCTTCCATTAAACTCATAAAGTGATGTTCCGACATTGTCAGTTGATAGGAGGAGGATTTGCTTTTCAGCATTTTGCTCTTCTCCAAGGAGATCAGATACAGCTTTTTCCTGTTAGTGTGTATTCACATCACTACAATACATTCCTCGGTATTTAAAATATCACAGACAATCTTTATGTACCAGTCACACGGTTAGAAAGGAAATGTCGTTCTTGGACTGGATGCACTTGACTTTTATCAGTTTCCGATACCGGTGTACCAGGGAAAAGATGAAACTACAACGAGACATTTCTTGTCAATAAAATGTCGTCGATAATGACATTGGCTGCTCCCGCTAACCTCGACAAATCTATAAAAGGCAATCACACCCATGTAGATACAGTCGTAACGTATTACATAATGGTGAGTTGTGTGCCTCTCCTGCGAGGAACATTCCTGGTTATAACGGTTAGTTATGCTTTCGGATTTCGATACCGGCAGTTGCATTCAACAGCTATTAAGGGATTTGATGAGAAAGTTATATCCGAATTTCCCCTTGTAATAATCAACGGTACGGCCGTCGATTGCCAAATGCGATGCTTGCGGTATGACAAATGCATGTCGTTCTTTCATAACCGTATTACGGGACTTTGTCAGATTCATGGTGTAGTTTTCTTTAACCCAGATGACGGCCAGTTGTCTCCAAGAAGTCGATATTACATACAGGTCCAAGGTATGTATTATAATCCGTCTGAGATTTCGAGCTGATTGACCTTCCATGTCCAAGTTACATAGGATTTCCCCATCAACAATGAAGGGTGTAATTTGTAAAGTTAGAGCTCAATGAACGAATAATACATGAAAGATTTTGATTTAGATGCGTGCGCCTTACTCGTGCCTTCTGGACCTAACAATTTTACGCAATATGTTTGGCCTTCTGCACTGTGCACAAACATTCACACTGGCCCTATTGCTAAATTGTATCGTCTAGGGCTCTTCATGAAATCCTCGACAAATTTGACCATTTCCTGCACCTAGATTTTCCCACTCAAATTCAATTACTCCTATTTAACGAAAAATTCATCACTGTTTTCTCACTATTCTGGACATCAGAATTATCATCTCAAGCAAAATATCCAGATAATCTAACTGACATTTTCGCTGGATTCATAACAATATGCAACATAACTTTTTTCACAGGTATGCATTTTAATAGGTTCTCGGAACAAAATACTAAAAGTCTACCAAAATGTATTTGGTAGAGATGCGACTTTTTTTATGATACCGCTCTGACAACCATTAATGATCCATCGCAATTGTGTGTAAGATAACTTTGTTGATTAAAGAAGAATAATTATGCGGATCCTACTATTTAATTACCAGGCAAATAATACTCTTGATTAAAGGCTAAATTGATGTTATACCATTAACGAAACTTAACATGTTGGTTAACATGACGGTGTAACATTTCTTTCGCTCCACATTCTCCATGAGTCTGTCGTTTTACGACTCCAGTCACCGTGGATTTAAATGGGTCTGCTCTCCTAATCCGACTGGAGAATGCGGAATGCTAGAGACACTGACGGAACGTTTGGTTATCAATCGAAACAGCCTTCTTTTTTTGGCGCGGAAAATTAATGTCTTTCTTCAAGGGAAGATTTAGGTATTCAACGCGAATGCATTTCGACGGTTGATCCACGTAGGAAGTATAAAATGGATGTCGCTTGGAATATATCATAGTCATAGAGATTAGGGTTATGGTAAAAAATTTAAAATAAGGGCTATGGTAGAAAATTAAAATAACCAGTTGGAATGCCTTTGTTTGAGTCAAGGATGAGAGAGAAAAATTTCTGGAAAACAATTATTTGAAAAATTGATATATATATTGATTTTCTTAATTTATTGAAAATATACGTAGGCATCTACCATTCAGTATCCCAAAGGTCATGCAACTGTGCACAATACCGCTGAAATTTCAACTCCACTGAGACCGAAAGTGAGATGTACGCATCTGTAATCATTAAAAAGATAATCCTTGATATCAAAGGTAGATCCCAGGAGGTGGGGCAACTTCCAGTCGAAAAGATGGGCGGTTGTTACGCTATAAAAAGAAAGCGGCAAATACATGTTCTGGTGGTGTATTTTTCAGAATCCTGTCCATCCGAGTTTGGTTATATCTACAATCGCGCCCTCTACTTTTGTTACAAACTACATTATCTCAACGCCAGTAGTCCCACTGAGGCCCGTCAGGTGTGCCAAGACGAAGGTGGAACACTGGTTATCCTAGATACGATGGAGAAAATCGCCCACATCGGCTCGACCATCGGGTCCTCAACATGTAAGTATCATTCTGCGCCTGGTCGATAGCTTGTAATATGAAAATTATGCCCAATTGGTACTCTAAAGTAAACAAATCAGTGAGATTTTAAATGACAGTTTTGGTCTGGTGATTACACATTGAGAATATCAGTTCAAAGGATGCTCATCTCTTGGTGACTATGTAAAACTACGACCTTCGAAACATTCCTTTTAGTAAGGTAACCAACAGCGACAAATGGGCTATATCATAAAGTTGTTGGATTTTTTTTTGTTTTTTGTTTTTTTTGGTTTTTTTTGCCTCAAATGATAGTTGGGCATGTGTATATTCATAATCCGATGTGTGAAACCGTGCTACCGTAGAGCCATTGGGCAATTTATTCTAAGTCACCCCTTTTAGGTTGATATCTCCTAATTAGGCCGAAATTGGAATACAATATAAACCTATCCATTTTGATCAAAAAAATTGAAGCCAATGTTGTTCTATAAAAATGCTAGTATAAATGTTGAAATTGTATACTGCGTAATGCGAGGTCATTTGGATGTCATTTTGAGGTCGCCGTGAGTCATACAATCTCACTAAGAAGCTGGGTGATTGATTACTCTTACATATCATAGAGAGGACTTTATGACTGACAATGAAAGCTGACGACAATGCCGTATATTACACATACATGCTGCAAAACATTTCATTATAACTGAATATGTTTTCAATCAAGCTCAATTTGATGCCTTTAAATACTATCCGACCTGGAGAGCGAGGGGTAACGGAAGTCTAGAAAGGGGAAGAGCTGATTCCGACGCTATTGGCTTAAACTTAACGTAATATATGGAAGTCTAGGAAGGGGAAGAGCTTATTCCGACGCCATTGTCTTAAACTTATCGTAATATTTTGAAGGGTATGTGAACCAATCCAAGATTTCCAAGACGGTGACATAATGGTAAAAGACAATTGTTGGTCGACATTCTGAAAGATTTTCCAAAGTATTCATTTATGCAATGTAGGCGAAAACGGCACAGTAAATTAAAAAATGGTTATCTACTATGAAATAAAATATCGACGATAAAAAAAAGACAAACTTTAGCAGAAGAAAATTCTTCGCATTTTTTTTTCAGTTGCACTCTCATGGTCGTCATTTCGAATTTACCCATGTCCCAATATGATAAGCTACAAAGTATGAGATCTGAACTCTGTGTCATTTCGGTTAACCAGAGTAAAGTTCACAGGGGATGAAACCATGCCAAGCAAGGTTAAGTTTACAATTGTTTCATAATATCCCATGTACTGTGTGTTAATAATCCGGGCCGATGACTATAATATTATGCAATTATGCAACTTATCACAAGCCAGTCAATTCTAAAATATCTGTCTTTATCAATTGGTCGTCTTTTATAGGGCAAACATGATACGGAATATTCCACCTTGGTCCACTAAATTGCCAAATTACCGACCATTTATTTTTTCAGCGTAGTGGGATTCCAGTTAGCCCAATTAATAGATACACACCATTTATACATTGCACATGCGTCTTAGTTACGATACATCATTTCATTCAGCGTAACTGGGCATGACCCATACCAAATTATTTTCGATAACCAGTGAATCCGAAGGTTTCTCCGCGTCTTTCTTTTCACCAGTAAAATATCATAGAACAGAAATAATGGGTAAGTTGTGCTTCTGATACATGGAAATGAGGAAGGCTGAGATTTCCAGACCATGTTCATTTGTTTCATCCTACATTTCCTCGACACAAATGAACAAGATAATTGAAAACTGATGCTCTCGAAAGCTGAGACATATGGTTAATTGGGCTTTCTAAACTTGCAAAATACATCGCATTTGTATACAAAATTTATGGTTCTCGTGGTTATATAATTAGCTATCTGACTATTCAGTGATATTTGAAACCCATATGCATGCTGTACTGTAACGGTTTGGCTCATGTATATACTTTGACTTAATGACCCAGTATGTTTCCCATATAGTCAGGCAGATATGTGAAATGATTGTGCACTTTGTGATAAAAGCATGAAATTTGGCAGGATGATAGATAAACACATATGATTCATTTTTGGAGGGGGAGTCCGGCTTGAAAATCCGTATTTGGCCGCCATCTTGAATTTCAAAATGGCCGCCATCAAATAACACAAAGTCTCATTTCTGGACTTCTGAGACACATAGGAGGCCAATTTAAACGGTTATATCCACATTTGCGTACTCAAGGAAGTTGATCAACACAGTTTGGTTGCATCAAAACTGATGGAATTCGAGATGCCGGCCGTTTTTTTCAAAATGGTTGCCGAGAATCGCTTATTTTCATTGTTATGTGACTTACGTGAACAAACTTCTGAGTGGACTAAAATGGTCTTTTATGTGTTTGGACACTGCATGGTTACTTGAGGACAAGTGACACGTGTGGTTAAGTTTCCACATGAACAGCTGCAATAAAAGCGCGGTTGAGATACTGCGACTACATCCTAGAATCCTCCGTTTTCTAAAGTCTGAAAGTGAGGTACCAACAGAAGTTTTTCCGTAGACTGATATGGTTGTTTTTCAGTCGCTAAACGTCAACTTCCCTACCTTTTACATATCTCTCCAACTCATTCACATAGCTGATATCTGGAATAGGTCACATCTTCGGTATTTACCTAATACTCTACACTTGATTGACCTGACATGTGGCATCGTGTATTCCCATCGGTGATGTCTGCAATATCGTGTATTCCCATCGGTGATGTCTGCAATATATGAAGTTAGTTACGCTGGAGACTAATCTCCGTGACAGAGTGCTGAGCATAATTCGACTAAATTAAAGGAAAAGTGGGTTTGGTTGTCTTTGATACATATTATTACAACTCACCAAATTAAACCCAGAAGATATATTTTCTCATTTTAAAATTTTTTTTTGAAGGAGTACTAATCATTTTCAAACCGCGAACTCGCAGAGATAGAATGCCGCCATTGTATCGTATCCAGAAGGCGGATATGACGTAGGGGAAAGGCTTGGAACTCTTCTGTCTGTTCGGGTAATATACGTGAAGCACGGGGTTTTCAGTCGAAGTTGAGTGAAATCATGTCGACGAGCGGCAGTTCCCGATTCCAGCGGTGAAAGCGATGAGGAAGCTGTGTTTGGTCTTCAGGGCTACCAATTCGAGCCGAAACGCTCAGATACGGAGATCAGAGCTGCGGGGATAGCAGCTCTAAAGTGGTGGCCGATAAGGGACATCGCTGCATTGTTTCATGTATGTGGTTTGGTAATACGAAGGCAGGATGCGAAGCGCGAAGTTCAAACACGAAGGCAGGATGCGAAGCGCGAAGGCAGGATGCGAAGCGCGAAGTTCAAACACGAAGGCAGGATGCGAAGCGCGAAGGCAGGATGCGAAGCGCGAAGTTCAAACACGAAGGCAGGATGCGAAGCGCGAAGGCAGGATGCGAGCCGCGAAGGCAGAATGCGAAGGCAGGATGCGAAGCGCGAAGTTCAAACACGAAGGCAGGATGCGAAGCGCGAAGGCAGGATGCGAAGCGCGAAGTCGTGTTTGGACTTCGCGCTTCGCATCCTGCCTTCGCGCTTCGCATCCTGCCTTCGCGCTTCGCATCCTGCCTTCGTGTTTGAACTTCGCGCTTCGCATCCTGCCTTCGTGTTTGAACTTCGCGCTTCGCATCCTGCCTTCGCGCTTCGCATCCTGCCTTCGTGTTTGAACTTCGCGCTTCGCATCCTGCCTTCGCGCTTCGCATCCTGCCTTCGTGTTTGAACTTCGCGCTTCGCATCCTGCCTTCGCGCTTCGCATCCTGCCTTCGTGTTTGAACTTCGCGCTTCGCATCCTGCCTTCGCGCTTCGCATCCTGCCTTCGTGTTTGGACTTCGCGCTTCGCATCCTGCCTTCGCGCTTCGCATCCTGCCTTCGTGTTTGAACTTCGCGCTTCGCATCCTGCCTTCCTTCGCGCTTCGCATCCTGGCTTCGTGTTTGGACTTCGCGCTTCGCATCCTGCCTTCGTGTTACCACCATAAATTTTCCAGTATTCTTAATGCTGAGAGATTTTGTTACCGACAACTGATTGATTTAGTCAAATTTATTATCAAGGCTGGGGATTTAAAAAATTTGATCCTTTATTTTTTTTCCTGTTTAGTTTTAATTTTGCGTCCAACTTCATTTGTCGTCCTCCATATTTTGTAATCATATTCTGGTCCTGTGATACAATTATATATACCAGTATTTAATATGTTAAGTTTCTGTGATACAGTATGATATGTAATACTATTATGCTTGGTTTCTGTGAAACATTTATTGTATGTTTTCCAATCTTATGTAAAATTTCCGACCATATTATTATTGTATAGCAGATGTCGTGATTGATATGAAGAATTTCCGACGATATATCCGACGTTAAAATATTGACGGATGACGCTGTCTTCAATAAAATCGAGCATAAATGAACTATACTTTGAATCAAGAAAATCAGCGATTTTGACTGTATCGAGTGACGAAATGGTTCCGGTAATAAAGAAAGACTGGTCTTGTACTCGTGTATCTAAGCATATACAGACTTTATTCTTCATGTAAACCATCCCGACGAGAAAGGCGACTATACTCTGATCTCGGCATTGGTAAATAAAATAATTCAAATGGCGGCCTGGCCTCGCTTTCATCGGGTCATGCGCAGTGGCACTTGTTTTGACTTCGCGCTTCGCATCCTGCCTTCGTGTTTGGACTTCGCGCTTCGCATCCTGCCTTCGCACTTCGCATCCTGCCTTCGTGTTTGGACTTCGCGCTTCGCATCCTGCCTTCGCGCTTCGCATCCTGCCTTCGTGTTTGGACTTCGCGCTTCGCATCCTGCCTTCGCGCTTCGCATCCTGCCTTCGTGTTTGGACTTCGCGCTTCGCATCCTGCCTTCGCGCTTCGCATCCTGCCTTCGTGTTTGGACTTCGCGCTTCGCATCCTGCCTTCGTGTTACCAAACCACATACCTGAAACAATGCAGCGATGTCCCTTATCGGCCACCATACTTACGGGAGAGATCGAGTGTCTTCGCTGTTGGGAGAGCCAGCAAAGCCGCGCTCTGGCAACTAGAAATGAAAATGGTATGAGCTATATAGTATTTGAAGTAATTCTTGCCAATGTTTACACCGTCAAACTTGCACCTTTACACACGCAGCTTCGTGCTGTCAACATATGTTCTGCCTTCCGCTTACGTCACACTGTTTTACATAGTTTTACTCCTATTGGCTAAAATAAGTCACGTGACAATACAATGGCGCTTTCCTGGAGTTCGGTAAATTTGACGGTATCACAGCATTTGGTTAACTATTTCTGTGTTAAAATAAATTCCAAAAATTAAAAAAAAATACAGTTGAATACCATTTGACTAGCTCTTTCAGTTGAAATATAGCTTTACCATACCCGAACCTTTCCTTTAAGCTTGTTGCGTGTATAGTTTCCCCAATATAGGTCTTCTGTTCGAAATAGAATATTATAATTTCTGAAGAGTCAAAATGGCTGCCATTCAATTTTTGTGTTAGTTTTCCATCCCCACTCACCTGGAGAAGTCACTCTTGAACCACGGAGAAAAAGTTAACCTCAATTGTGGCGAGTCTGTTCGGCGGATATCTCAGCATGAGTCCCTTCTTTGTATGACAATTCAGCCAAGACTCTCATACTTTACTGGATGATTCTTCTACAAACACCCAGTCTCATTCCAACCATGGTGAAGAAACACCAAGCTTGTTGACAAGTTGGTGATAAATCTAGCGTCTTGTCCGTCACTCAATATTCATCCCTCGTCAATAATAGAATTTCTGCGCCCGTAATTCAGATAACAGCATTAATAGCACCAAATTAAAAACAATCATACAATTCAAGCGCGAAGAGAAAAATTAATGCATTCTTCAGCGCGGTCATTTGGGGCTTGGACTCCGACACTTCGCGGCAGCTTGGCCTTTTTGAGTCCGCTTGTTTTGAGTGATGAAGCCATATATGAAATTTCTCTAGATATGTTTCTTTGGGAACATTTGAAATTGAGTATAACACAGGTTCCGATTTCATTAACTATTTTGGCAACATAAGTTTTTGTAGTTTTCTTGCTGTCAAGCGAATCCTTACGTTAGTCTGTATGCTTATGGTTGATCCTGGATGTACATGTATACAAGCCAGTTATCGTTTTGATGTAAGAATCCATAGCTGTTCAGAAGCTGTCTGGTTCAACAAGAGTTTCCAACCAGGAGCAGGTTGTAAGGACAAAGCTTTGGAAATTAGAGTTGTGGTTTTGATAGATGTGTGTGCTCCAGAATAAGCAAGCGATAAATAGGTCAGAAAATATCTGTTTGGGGAAGCTGCTAGTATTGGTCTCGGTTTGCAATTTCTGCAGTCGTGATTTTTTTTACGAATGTACCGGTATTGATGCCTAGCTTCAACACATATATTTCCACCAACAAGGATGGAATAAAAACTACGAGACACATTGTAAGTGTCTTGTATCACTTTTGCTCAGAGAATACAAAGCGGTGGGAATTTTGTCGACTTTGTCAAAACGTATATAATGAGTCCCTATGCATTCAGTGAGAGGCCACATTTTACAATTCATTAGTCCACTAAAGATGTTAAGAAGCAGAGGCACTAAGATTACTGAGAAAAAAATTGACTTATCCCACATATCATCAGCGAAGTCATTTGTTTTTTGCAAACATCTGGGTGGGGTGGCATGGCCGGTCCTTAAATTATGTGAGCCTTCTTGACCAACGTCTAGCTACCCAGCGCAAAAGGGCAGCAGAACTTCCTGTAAGGGCAACATGACTTCCTGTAAGGGCAGCAGGACTTCCTCTAAGGCCAACGGCACCACCGTCACATTTTTCCTTTGTGTTCTGTCGTCATTACTGGAAACTAGCATTGTGATTTGAGGATGACACAACGTCATTGACAAGCTATTCAAATATGTAATCATGCCTGTATTTGGTATATTCGATTGCAGCATTCATAGATTCAGTTTGTCATTGAAATTCCATATCCGAAACAGCAATACAAATGATGCAAACACCAGAACTAGTAGTTCAACCTGCAGTTCTGCAGGCCAGTACTGGAACTTTGGATTTCAGTCACACTTGCGGAGAATCGGCTGGCAGGATAGGCAACCCGGGAACCAGCCTCATCCCCACTCAGTGCTTCAAACTGTGACATTTTGTCCACAACATTATGAATATCCATTTCTACCATGCAAGTTCGATCATTAGAGAAATTTTGGTCAACATATATAACATGGATTACTGATATGAGCTTATTCCATTTCCGGAGTAACTGATAAATATTGTAACGTGTGCCGGGCCGGTCAATGAACGGGACGCAGCTGAGCTTAGTCTCGTTATATGGTAGCGTACAAGCTGTCAGGCCGCTGTCCCTGCCGGCACTAGTTCTTGCCAACTAGAGATTCACTTCGACCTTGTCTGGATCGAGAAAGTAGGAGAGTGTAGAGACAACCAAGGCTGATATAGAGTCAAATAATGTGCAATAATATTCTATTAAATGTACAGGATGATCGCGGTTCAAAGATGTAAATATGTACAGTTATTAAATACACGCGCCGTGTAAAGGGCGGCCTGGCTGCTGGCCCTTTCCACACGGTAGGTGATCGTAGGGGCGGCCTGGCTGCTGGCCCCTCTCTTGGTATGGAATGTCGTTGGAGCGAGGCCAAGGATAGCGGCTCGACGTCCTTCCTTCTCCCGGCTTTTGGAGCGAGGCTATGGATATATCGACTCTCTTCTCTGTAAGGTAGGTATATCGTCCCCAGAAAACGTCGTGGCTTCCCACCGTGGATATGATCGTCTTCCCCTTACAGGTACGTATGGTCCCAGAGACTGCTCCGTCTTCCCACCGTCGATACGTCTGCTTCTACTTGTGAGAAATCCCCTCTACAGGGAGGTTCGTCTTCCCACCGTGGATACGTCTGCTTCTTCTTGTACGAATTCCACTCTACAGTTAGGTTCGTCTCCTCACCGTGGATACGTCTGTCTTCACCTGGTTTGTACGTATCGGCAATGCCACTTCTTCCGTGTGATTATTATCTCACCCTAGATTAGTCTAATAACCGTGATCTTGGCTGACTTCTATCCAGGCGTAGTCTGGCTTGCGAGGATCCTCTCCTCAGGATGTATCCGGCTAGATGATGTGGTCTAATATAACGTCTCTGGCAGTGAATCTGTCTGTAACAGTTTTGAGATGCTGCTTCGGTGGCGCGCTCATAGGCACCGTAAACGGCCCAGACTGAGGTACTCACGGCGACCGATAAAACAGACCTTCTTCCGATAGACTTCCTTCAACGTCTCAGATCACATCAAATCGCCATGCTTCCTCTCACAGGTTGGTACCAGCCTTCTGTCACCCGTTTCACGGTGAGAACGCTCTCAGACAGCGTTATGCCTCTCCACCGTAAACACTTCAGGGCCCCCAACACATAAGCTGGCTTGTGAGAGTGACTTCTTCCTTCGAGCTCCAATCAGGTAGGTACAGTTAGATCGTAGTAGGTATCTCCAGTACAGTATAGTGCATCCATGTATCAGCAGCTCAATCCCATAACCCTGGGAATATTACCAGTCGCCCGAACGCAGCCCAGCATTCGCCGACTACACTGCTGCTCAATACGTAGCTACAACATGTAACCTAGTGATGACGTTTATATATTGACCTTATATTGTCCCTAGGTTACAAACCGCTCCATACCACATTTGTCTTTTATTTTCCGTATGGTATAAAGAATCAAGTTACGGCCACATACCTATCATTTCTTGGTAGATGGTATCATTTCGAATAGCGGTGACACACTGCCCGCAAAATCCGCTGCCGATTTCATCGCATTTCAGCCAGTTTTCCAGCAGCTCCCGCTTCGATCTGCAATTTGTCTTCCATGTTTCTTTTCGAAATGAACTGCGCATGCGCCAATGCCGTGACCTTTGTAAAACCGGAAATACGCGCTACAACACTATATGTATGAGATAAACACGTGGTAGCAGACGATTTTTAACTTGTCAAAGTTAAGCATGGATAATTGCATTAATTGTAACAACCCCTTTGTCAAGGGACATAAGGGCCACAATAGAGTGTCGTTAAAATCTCTCACATCTCCTAAAACAGTGAGAAGTTTATTACCAAGGTGCACAGGCGACTTCAACCTGTCCAGCATTTTCTTATGTAGTGAATGCTTAAAATTATTCAAGAAGAAAACGAGTATAAAAGTCCCCGGAAAACAAAAAAGGACATGGGACAAGCGGGCCACACCAATGAAATCCACGTTCCTCAGTCCACATAAAACCGCTTCTCCATTGAGGAAGAAGGTTTGTAGGAGAAGATCGTCAATGATTGGAGACGCTTTGGATAAAGCCCAAACCTACTTGGAAAACCGGGACTACCTGCACGCCTTCAGATGGCTCGCCCACAGGGGAAGCAGTGTTTCCAAGAAGGCCTTCATACAGGTCGCTTGTGAAGTTATAAGGAAAGAAGTATGCATATTTCCATATAAGACCACGTGTTACGATAAAGAATTACAATTAATATAATTTGTATATTTGTTAGGTCTACACAAGCGGGAAATTTATTTCATTATTATCGGTACTATATGCTCATTCTTCAATATTAAATAGTTTAAACTGATCTGTGCAGGTACTTGATTACAAGTCTGGGAATTTCAATAGTCTCGCACTGGTGAGAAAATGTACAAATGTTCACTATGTTCATATAGCTATGCAAAGCAAACTGGCCTGCAGCAATACATAATGACTCACACTGGAGATAAGCCTTACAAATGTTCAATATGTCCATATAGTTGTTCAGAGAAAAATGTCCTGACGTTGCATATGAGAACTCACATTGGAGATAAGCCATATAAATGTTCATTGTGCTCATATAGTGCTGCAGAGAAAAATGCTCTAAAATCACATATGAGAAAGCACACTGAAGATAAGCCATACAAATGCTCACTGTGCCCAAATAGTACTGCACGCCAAAGTGACCTTAAGAAACACATGACCACTCACACTGTAGATAAGCCATACACATGTTCACTGTGTCCATATAATGTTGCACCGATAGTTCTGAAATGTCATAGGAGAACTCACACTGGAGATAAGCCATACAAATGCTCAATGTGCCCATACAGTGCTGCACAAAGAAATCCTGTCAAATCGCATACGACAACTCACCATGCAGATAAGCCATACAAATGTTCACTGCGAAAATTGGGCCTTCAAACTTTGCAGACGGGAAGTCAGTAGAGTTAGGTTAAAATGTAATCCAGCTATTCAACATTTAAAACAACAGCAGTAAAATCCAAAATGTCTACCGTGGGATTTATCTTCCATACACAAATCCATATGCCCAAGACCTTAGTGTCACCACCACAACCTACATCCCAGCCCATGAATTATATCTTAAATACATCAATTTTATTTTTAGCGAGTAGAATTCAATTCCACGAGTATAATGAGCATCCCAATTACCGAAGAGACCATTACTGCATTCAGCTGGTCGAAAGTGGTGAAAGAGATGGAGAAATTTCCAGCAATAAACTCAACAATAAAGAGTTTACTTCCTGACGCAAAGCATGTCCCTTCAAAATTCCTTGGACCGATGAAAAACAAGCGGTATTTATTTCCTCTGAAATGTGTATGAAATGTGAATTGATATCATATTTCTTATTAGATCAAGGGCACATGAATTCATATATGCTCATAAATTATCTTTGCTATTTGGGCCTTCACATTGTCATCGTGTGCATCTGTCCATGAATTCGTTGTTGAAATCTTCAAAATAGACGGTTATTAAACATGGTACACGTATGTGTTTGTGAACCAGAAGCCTATTAAAATGTGACCGTCAAAATTCAAAGATTTTAATTATTTAATTATTATTTTAATTCATGAGTGATTAATATTTATATCAGAGGAATATTACTTATTTCAGAAGAACAACAGTGGAGGAGAAGGCAGATGTTCTCAATCAGCGGATAGGACTGATTCTAAGCTTAATCCTCTACAGCTCGAAACCACAGAAGCACAAGTTCTTTCAGTCATGCATGGGTGTGCAGTTGTGGAGGCATGGGTGTGCAGTTGTGGAGGCAAGGTTGTCCCCATAAAATATTTCAAACCCTGTATGATCTTGGGATCTCACAAAATGTGCGTGCTGCAAGGGCTAACGTCGACAGATTACGAGCCGGGCATGATAAGGAGATCCTACAATGGAAAGAAAATGTTGAGGTGAATGTTTATAGATACGAGAAAGCGGCCGCTTCGCGGCCGCCAACTCGCTCTTGTGGAGTGCGCCGCTTCGCGGTCACTTTCTCCCAGGGAAGGAACACCCCAATTCCTTTGTTGACCCCCACGGCGACCTCGCACTCAACGGTCTTCTCCATCAGCTGCCTGACAGCGCACTGCCAATAGCGCGCCGTATTGTGAGTAAAGTGGAGGAATAGGAGTAGTAGTACTCTCGGCCGATTACATTATAGAGATGTTCTTTCTTGATACATATCACTGCCTGTCAGTCTGAACAAAGAAAGCTTATCTCATGACAGCTAAAACTTTCATTCGTCTTACTTTTTGAGTTTTCTACACGACATCCACTCTGTTTCTTTCTAATTCTTATATGTCCTGGGTAAACTCTAAATGTAGAATAAAGGTTTTATAAGCGTAGCTTCATGTTTTATTTGTTCTAATTTCAGAAAATCTTTTCCAAGAGGCCAGTGCCACAAGAATCAACGACGACAACACCAGATAAATCTTGTCGAAAGGAACTCTTCAAGGGTCCGGACGCTGGAAGTTCTAGTACCGTGACGCCACCAGATCAAATGGATCTCTCTAAGGCCTTGGAGGCTGGCACGTTTGGTGTATGCTGGGACAATGTGCAGATACAGACCCACACAAAGCATCAAGGGACCTCGGCTGAAAACAAATTTCTGCTGTGGGGGATGTGTCTTGGTGTTCGTAACAGAGTGAACTTCTTGCCATTGCAGCTTGACAAAAGTGTCATTCCAGCGACAGAGATTTCACCATACTCGTTCCTACCTGGCCCAGAGGACTACCGAAATCTGAAGGATCACATGACCATCCTGGTGGAGAGGATATTGGTGGAGCATATTCCGGCGCTGGCGGACATGAAACAGGCCGTCGAATGGCACATACCTCACCAATACACACAGCAGATGTTGGAGCAAAGCCATGTGGTAATTGTTTAATGAATTATTATTTTAAATTCATGATACGGATAAATGTCTCGGGCTGCAATCAAATCTCTAAACGGAAATAAAGTGTAACCAGTAAGAGATATCTTTATCTTTCTAGAACACAATATTCAACTTGGAAATCTATAAGCTTTCACGTGTATCTGATAAACACACTTTGCTAGAAAGTTAACTCATTCCATTCCTGGCTTTCAATATGCCATCTTCTTTTCTGTTTCTCCCTCAGGTGAATCTAGGAGTGGTTGATGCTGACCCAGCATCTACAAGTGGCTGCATCGAAATCATGAGTCACTTATATCAGTATGTCCCCACCGTTGA
Source organism: Hanleya hanleyi (assembly GCA_036873755.1). Lineage (NCBI taxonomy): Eukaryota > Metazoa > Mollusca > Polyplacophora > Lepidopleurida > Hanleyidae > Hanleya > Hanleya hanleyi. Next base: position 10,687 of record JAVTVY010021448.1, on the reverse strand, counting down.
TGGCAATGTAATAAAAATACTCTGTAGTGGTGACGGCCTGAGTGTGGAGCGGATGGTTGGAGCCCATAATTCACGCAAGACTGGGGCTTCACCAGCTCATAGATTGGAGGGTCTTGTGGAAAGCCCGCAGGAGTTTCACAAAGAAATACTGTTGATGCAGGTGAGAGAAGACTTTGGTAGCACATTTTTTTTTCTCTGCGTGATGTTGCTAAGGCTAGTTAAATACCCACACAAGTAGTTTGTTTATAACATTGTGGAATCTACTCCATATCTTTCAGGATACCATGAATCGTTTCTTCAAATCAGCCAGTGAAGCAGCAAGAGGGACGATATTCCAGATGAAAAATTTCTTCAAGCACAAGTCGCTTAAAAAAGAAGTCAAAGCCAACGTACAGCATGTCTGGGACATGCTGCTTGTGAGTTAACTGTACACCTGTACACATATTTTGTTTTATGTTGCAGAAGTCAGATGCATTCTCTTTTTTACATTGTGAAATTGCTTCATATTCTGATAAACATTAGGTAAATCATGATACTCCTTCTGACGAATCCATCACTATATCTGCAAATATGTGCAATGGGTATAGATGTACATGTAGATGGATATAATTATTTAGGAGAAAGAATAAAACATTATCCGAGATAAAACGATATTCAATTGCCTTATACGTTTCCCTTTTAGTCCATGTTCACTTCTCTGAAAACCATTTTTGATATTTCATTGTAGTTTGCTACAAGCGCATACATTGTTCTGTGTGCTATGACAATGCTTGAGATGCCCAAGTTGAAAGATACACCAAGTTCTTATCCAAACAAGGGGAGGCTAGATCAGAAACTCGAGTGGTTGGAGAGGACAGCCCGTAACGTGGTCGACTTTGCCTGGCTTGAACCAAGACGAGAGGATATCAGACGTATTGCAGAATCGATCAAGTTTGACAACTTGAAAAATGTTCCAGAGATCTTTGGATTCTGTTCATGTATGATAGGTATGAAAAGATTTCTGAAGTTACTCATCTTCTATGTTCATTCTGAATTAGAATTTCTAAATGATTATTCCTCCAAAAGTAAGGTACAAACTTATATATTAAAATTGAGCAAGGAAAAATGACTGATTTTGGGCCCAAGGGGGTCGTCAGCAGGGGGTCGTCAGCAAGACCTTAAATTCACTACATTATTTCTTTCAAAAACAAATCATATTCATATATTAATTGCTTAGTGGGGGGGGGGGGGCTATACTTCATACCAAATCAGCATATCTAAAATGCAATATTATTCACTATGATATCCAGTATGCGATAATATTTGGATATATTTTTATCCCCCCCCCCCCCCCACCAAACACCAAAGAAATACGATGAAAACTACACTTTCTGGTGAGGTATTATCTGAATGGTCATTTTTTTCACAGACAAAGATGATGACATGATTCTGTGCTGCAGCTCCAAGTGCGAAACCTCTTGGTCACATTTCAGCTGTGCAAATGTAACAGGTATTGTATGGACCTAACACATATAAGTTCTTTTCGCATAGATAATTGGAAAATATACTTGAATTAACAAACTTCGAAAGGAGAATAAAATGAAATGCTGGCATACTGAAATACACTAGCAGATTATAGAATAATATTTCTGGCACAAAATAATAATCCATATGATAATTTTCTAAGAGCCACCCGGTGAAGATGAAGACTGGTACTGTAGTACGGAATGCGAAACTGATGGGTCCTATATTTACTGCTATTATCAAAAGAGGACTGGAGGGAAGATGGCAAAGTGCTATATGAAAGATGAATGTACCAAGCATGAACGGTATCACCTCAAATGCCTTGGGAAAAGTGAGGATGAACAACTACCAGGTGCGTTTAGCCAATTCGACAGTATCTGCATTCAAAAACATATTGTACATGTCAGACATAACTACAAGTATCATAGTATCATTTTTCTGTCTTCTTCTTCATGTGGATAGTATGTTATAATTACTCTGGTAACATTTTTGTTCTGTTCTGATTAATTTTCAACAGAGAAATGGGTCTGTTCAGAAGACTGTGCGCTTGGATCGGCAAACGATGATCCCATACAAAACCATACCAAAGCTCTGATGTGGGCAGGTCTGAATCTGATGGCACGGAGAGATGCAGTTAGAGAAGGCAACGGGTCGCAGATTTTGAGTCATTGGAAGATGGATATGATTGAATTCTGGAAGCATCGTCACTACAAGTACTTCATTATCGGACACCAGCTTCTTGCAGGTACATGTACATTGAATCAACTAAGTTCAACATACGCCTTTCATCGACATATCTCTCATTTCATTTAAGCATGGCAATAAACATAAGTAAAGTATAACAAAATGTGAAGACTATCGTGAATGTTGAAGTCGTCAATCAGTCCACTTTCTTCACATCTTAAAACTTGGTAGAGACAAACAATATTTAGTTATTAGGAACAGATGTTATTGACCATCACCAGGAATAAATGAGAAATTAAGTAATTTATTCCAAACGAAAATGAACAATGTAGTTTAACTTTCTTCAAACTTTTATATATAATTTTATCATTAATTTCCTGTTGATGCTCAAAAGTAACTTTTCTCAAATCTATATTCTCAATTATCAGCAACTGCTGGGTGTTTACCAGAATCTCTGAGACAAGATTTGACCTGGAATAGACTTGCCAACCTATCCGGAAAACCAGGGAACAACATTGGCCTTGATTTAGTAAATGAGTTCTTGAACAACGATTTCAAGGGTAAGTAAACGCTTCTGTAATCAAACAGTATATAGGCAAATACACGTACATGTACTAACAAACATAAATGAACTGTTCATTATTCAAGTGAATTGTTCAAGAGAGAACATTGATGAGTGATAATTAATCGGTAGCTTGAAAGCAGTTCAATATATCACCCAATCATGTCAACAATATTTCAGAAATGCTGAAAAATTCCAGAGGGCAGTACACTGACAAACAAGTGGACAGATGTGCCCAAATTGGCGGAGCTTTTGGTAAGAAAATCGACAAGATATTTACTGTCAGTGGGCTGGGATCGTTCCAGACATTGTCGATCAACAAGCGGCCTGACTATCACGAAAGTATCGAAACCTTCACCAAAGAATTTAAAGAGGAAGCGCTCTTTGATTATCTGCCTGGTAGAGAGCACGAAGGGTTCGAAGACTTCTGTCTGGAAACGATGACTGGCATCCCTCGTCCAGAAAAAATGGGATTGAAACTTGCTGTCCTGTCTGACAAGCATGACAACTGGGAGAGCATTCAAGATGAGGCGGATGAGGCACAAGAGGAGGAGGACATTGATGATGGTGACATTTATTATGAGGAATACATGTACACGTAGGACTAGCAATAGTCTTCTCAATGAATAAGGTATACAAATCATGCTTCTTGCATAAAACAAAACGGCGATGTTATATTTTGTAATAGATACCGGCGGGTTGTAAACTGACATGATTTATTTTCTATTGTAATTCTTACAATGGTAGAAATATCATTAACGATATGAAAATGGGGTATTATTTAAATTTACATCCTACATCAACATATTGAACAAAACATCTCAGGACCACCTAACAGTCGCAGGGATTAGGTAAAACCAAGTAACCATTCCAGGGCTTCCAGTTAACATGACTAAATAGAAATCAGTTTCATAACATTAATGTTCAACTTTCTTTTATTAAGAAAAGCATACAACCCAGTTATCATGGTTATTTGTATGCAAAAAATTGTCACCATATATTGATTATCGGCAAACTTAACTGATAGTATTTCTGATCTTGCTGAATCTGCCTTCTCATTCTTTGGCAGAATTGCAAACTTGACAGCAGTTGGCCACATCAGTAATTGTGGCTGGTGCCATGCCGTCTACCTTAAGTGACTCCAATATATTTTGCCTTAGACATTTTTGGTGGCTTACTGTTTCGTCGACTAGTTTAAGCATGTCACTGTTGATGTACCTTTTATCGGCAGATTTCGGGAAGGCGTACATAAAGGCCTCGCCGGGTTGCCCATTCCGAGAGCACCGACCAACTTCCTGCCAGTACCCGAGGGCATCTTTGCATGGCCCCCAGTGAAGGATGAACCTAATATTTGGCACCTGGACTCCCATACCAAAGGCCACCGTTGCTACCACGCATCTCAGCGGAGATTTCGGCTTTGGGAAAACTCGCAGGATTCTCTTCTGTGACTCTTCGTCTATTTGAGCATGAAACATTTCGACCAAGCGCTTGCTAACTTTCCGGTCTTCATTGGCCCAAGCCTTTGCTTTGAGATCGAACATCAGTGCTCCGTACACTGATGTGACCATGTCAATAGTTCTAGAATACAAAAAGAGGTTCATAATAAAGCAGAAGTCGTCATAAGTCAATTGTTAATTAGAAGTATAAAGAGAAATCTGTTTGAATAACTGTGTTTTGATTGCGAAAATCACTTCTGATTAGTCATGAATCTAAAGAAGTCAAGCATGCTCTCATCTGATAAGAGAGTGTGATTTGAACTTTGTTTATGGTATTGTTATATGCCAGGCACAGTCTGGACACTGAACCTGTCTGACTTCCTTTTTCAATGTTTAAATATGTTTACCTTGCATAAATGATAGCGCGTGGAGCATTTTTTCCAAACTTTCTAAGAAGGTCTATGTACCAGCCTGCGTGAGATGTGAAGTTTGAATCTTTCACCATCTCAATTGAAAGATATATATTTGGTCTGTAAAAACAAAACATAAAACACAATGATTAATATTTTACGAGAGCTTCACGAAATGTATTGTATTCGTGAATATATGAGCGTAGCAAGATGTCTGTGAAAAGATTTGAATAATGGGGATCAATATGAATGTAGTAATTTATTTCTGTACATATTGCGTACACTCTGTAGATTATTTAATTGTAAGGACTTTTTTTGTCATTAGCAATAAGAAATTTACCTATCAGGAACGATGGCAACAAGCGTGGTGCATTGCTTTGGCAAGTGCAAGGTTTTGATTATCTCAGTAACCATTGGCTGTGTCAGTGTTGCAGTGAGTGCAAGAACTGGAGTTTTCGGCATCAGACTGCGCAGACTTGAAACCCTCTGGTAATCTTTTCTGAAAGACTCACCCCTGGGAATAAAAATTGTACATATCAGTGTGTAACCTTACAATAGTCTAGCAGTTTAATGAATGTCTGATTGAGTTAACGTGTGTTATCTATGGTGTGGACATTGTTGTACAGGCGTTGGAGTATATGTAGTTCGCGGAGCTCTCTCGTCCAACGTTCTCTAATTTGATTTAGCTAGTGAAAAACAAAGATAGGTTTTCCTGCCTTGTTCTGTAATATTAAAAGTTTGTGTATAGGTCACAGGCTGAATGTACAAGTGAACGAGTTGTGACGCACCAGATTAGTATTGTTTCCATGCTTCTTTTTTTGCATATTTTTTTATTAAGAATGAATGCATTGTTGAACTGTTGTCCTCACCATCGTGTCAAACAATGGACTTCGTCCAGAGCCAAGAGGCAGATTCTACGTCTTAAGTTATGAACCATTTCCCACCAGATGTCAATCAAGATGGCTTCTGGTGAGGAAAAAACCAAACTGAATGTTCCTGATCGGATTCCTGAAAATAAAAAAAAATGTTACCACAAGAGAAATTTATCAGTTTGATGCGTGTGATATATGAAAATGTAGTAATCGAATAGAGAATACATATATTGACTTTATTCAGTAAACAGTAAACCGAATAAAGTCAATATATGTATTCTCTATACTTATACATATTCTCTACATATTTAAAATGGTGTCATCTTGTTCAAATGCAAGGGCGGCGGAAGGAAAGCGACTTTCAGAGAAGAACCGAATTGTTCTTACAACCTATAATTATCAAATATAGTGATAATATGTTATGTATATGCCAGAAATCGGGCAGCTGACAGATTGATCATAAATATGACCATGCATAAGTTAAGCATCGAGAGAGGATTTGCCGTTTTATTTGCCTAAAATCGACCAGAACGCGTCACCGTCTTGAAATACAGAGCTTCCGGGGCCTATAGGCGGCCGCTGGACCCTCGCCTAAAGTGTTATTATAGTCCACGTCTACGACCGTCGATCTTAAAAAGCAAAATGTAAAATAGGTTGAGTGATCGACCAGAGACCTGTGAGTTTATAGCCACTGTTTCAACTTAGAAATATAGGCCATAAATATGACCATGAACAAACATGATACATGTATATCATAAAAACGTTGATAATCGAGAGGTGATTTGCCCTTGTATATGCCTAAATTCGAACAGAACGCGTCTACAGCTATCTAGGACCCCAGAGCTTCCGAGGCCTAGGCGGCCCCTGGACCCCCAAGAGCTTGATCGTCGAGCCACCTTCGATCGTGGAACTTGAGATAAAATCTAATATAGCGTAATTGAGTGATTGGTCGAATCACTGTTCAAGGTAGCAAATAAAAAGATTATGAACATGATCATGCACAAACAAAATAAATCATCAAAACGGAGTTAATGATCGAGAGAGGATTTGCTCTTTTATATGCCTAAAATCGGCTAGAACGCATCTACAACCGTCTAGGACCCCAGGGCTTCCAGGGCTTGGGCGGGCCCTGGTCCCTCGCTTAAAGTGTTATTATAGTCGAACCCCCCCCCCCCCCTACCACCACACACACACACGCTAGTCACAAAGTATCTTTCACTATGATTTAAACTATTTTCAAAAATATCCATCAATACAGGTCTATATTCACTACAGGTACTTAAATTTTACCTTCAACCACCTGTGTATCCATTTCGCCTAAACGGCTGATGACAGCACAGCTTATTCCAACGCTTGTCCAGCGATTCAGCTGATCAAACATTAAACTTCTCAGCGGGGATATCACTAGTGCTATGTGCTTTTCTTTGTCTGGGTGAAGCTTTGAAAACAATAAGAACCCTGTTTATAGACAATGTTTTGGATACAAACTAGCTAATATTTGCAAAATATCTTAAATTATAGCCCATGTTTTGGATACGAACAAGCTAAATATAGCAGCTTCACATATTTTCTTACAAACGTAAAATAAAATTCTGTAGAAATCTTGAGCGAGCTTGTTTTAGGTTACCTGGTCCATGATGTATGGGATGAGAGCATAGCACTCACTCTTCCCATATCCAGTTGGCAGGATCCCTATTACGTTTTCCCGGAGGAGAATGTGTTTTATGATGTTAATTTGTTCATCTCTAAGTGCGTAGGGCAAGATCTTGCCCACAATTTCACCTAATTCCGTCATCGCAACAAATAACTTAACTTTGACAAGTTAAAAATCGTCTGCTACCACGTGTTTATCTCATACATATAGTGTTGTAGCGCGTATTTCCGGTTTTACAAAGGTCACAGCATTGGCGCATGCGCAGTTCATTTCGAAAAGAAACATGGAAGACAAATTGCAGATCGAAGCGGGAGCTGCTGGAAAAACTGGCTGAAATGCGATGAAATCGGCAGCGGATTTTGCGGGCAGTGTGTCACCGCTATTCGAAATGATACCATCTACCAAGAAATGATAGGTATGTGGCCGTAACTTGATTCTTTATACCATACGGAAAATAAAAGACAAATGTGGTATGGAGCGGTTTGTAACCTAGTGACAATATAAGGTCAATATATAAACGTCATCACTAGGTTACATGTTGTAGCTACAACGGCACTGAATTTTCAACCTGAGCTTGACCCTGGTTTTTCAGATATGGTCACAGTTTTCTGACTATAGCGCCATAACTTGAAAACTGTCGGGAAATCTAACTTGAAATTTGCGCATGAATGTAGGTCATTACTCGAGGTAACAGAACATCAGTAGGTTTCATAAAAAGATACCAGAAAGATTGGGAGATAATTAGCCATTTCTGAAATTTCGGATTTATTCAAATTTTGCGAAAATTATGCATCCAATCATCACTATTATTAGACACGATTGAGGGAATATATATGTATTTGCCCATGAATTCTCAAGAATATAGCTTTAATAGGTTTAGAGATATTAAAAAAAAACAATTTTTTCGAACTATTAAGCCGTTAAATGGTCACCTGTTGATTCCATCTATTCAATGGGAGTTGTCAATTTCGCTATAGCGATTCGGCTGTAAGACTCGAGGCATTCGGAGATCGCAACTAAATAAATGTCGTGTTACATGACGGAGCTGGCTCATCTTTTTGGAAACGCTATAACTCTTGAACCGCAATAGGTACGGACTCAAAATGTGTTGCCTGTTACTTCCAATAATGAGTTATGTCGTTGACAATGACTCCGTACAGAGAAAAGTAATTGTGGAAAACTTGAAAAGTTACGAGAAAGCCGTTGGTTTAAAATAATACAGCGTAGACAGAGGCTTAGCGATACTGGTATTTGAAAACAAACGATGGGATTAACGTGTTTCCCCGGAAGTGCGCGCGCCTGTTCTTCAAGTGCGCGCGACTGTTGTTGTGACTTGGGCGAGCGTACGGATACAGCTGTTTTCCAAGCAAGTTCGGCGGGGATGGAATTAGGTGTTGGATAAAAGTTCCTAAAACGAGTGAACATTTGCTGTCGCCGTTTGCGTGGAATGTTCCGAGATGAAATACGACTGAATTGTACAAAGAAGTTAAGGAATTGTTTCCTAAGTTAAGAACAACACCCAGTTTCTAAAATTGCGCGCAACAATACGTAAGTGAACCGGCTTATGACTGCATCTCGTTATGGTGTCCCGCGATTTGTGAATACTAGACTGAAGTTTCCGGTACAGGCAATCAGTTTTAAATGAGGGAATATATACAATGTATATATGTGTTTGGAATTGACAGTAAGAATGCATTCGCATTGTTGCAGTCAGGATACAATGTCCACCCCTATTAACATGCTGTTTGAAGTATGTCCACATAACGACGAAAGTTCACACCCGATCTAAGGCTCTCGCAATCTAGAAAAGTTAAACTTTCCCGAAAATTTTCCACTCGGTATTTGTAGTATATGCCACATCACAATACAGCGAAATAATACATTTTAGGGACGTCATGGACCGTGACATTTTACCAACAATATCTAATTCTATCCAGAATTATACAGCAGTATGCTAAAGGCAACAGATGAACGGATTCGATGAACGCGCACGGTATTCAAATGTGCACCATATAGATGCCACTGTGAGAAAAGAATTACCCGAGTCATATTTCTGCAGCCAAATTCATATTCCTGTGATTCTTACGGTCAACAAACAACCAATCAATGATTCTTACCGGCAACAAGCAACCAATCAATGATTCTTACGATCAACAAACAACCAATCAATGATTCTTACGGGCAACAAACAACCGATCAATGATTCTTACGGGCAACGAGCAACCAATCAATGATTCTTACGGGCAACAAGCAACCATTCAATGACTTGTTGAATCCATATCAGACAAGTGAATTATAAAATTGACTTCGCTCCTAGCGGCTGTAGGAGTTTAGTTTTGCAAGGTTCCGAGATCGATTGGATGATTTTATATACAGATGTGAATTTATATAAAGCACGGGGTTATATATATATAGACCCCAAATTTCGATACTGCACCCTAATATCACCGCCCAGAACACCCAACACTCTTGTTTTGCGGGCCTGTGACTAGCCTGAACGCTTTATACATGCGATACTAATAGACATTAAACGGGTGCGGACGTCGATCAGACGATAGATTATGGATTCGTACGCACCAGGGTTAGTCGCTTGGAGTTTGGATAGTAATAGTTAACGGTAAGCGTTCGGGTGGGGGTCAACGTTGCAACACGCTCGCCCAACTTTGCTCATAGACTTGAATCTTGTTTTCTTTGACGACATCACAGTAAAACAAATTAGCTTGAATGAGAGTAATAATCTTTAAAAAATCTTAAATAAGAAATCAGTTCTGCCCTCTAAGTGGCAACGATTTGGTGTAAGACTCACGAAATATAATTGACAAAGGATCTGCTGCAAGTTGTATTGTCAGTCTTTTGTGCAGGATATTACCTTTTCAATGAGAGGTCTTACACCAAAGCCTTGGCCTCTAAGTCCTTTATCATGTGTCTATAGGGCAGTAACTCTGAGCCCCTGACAAATGTGTTCTCACATCAAATAGAATAATTTGAAGAAATCCTTGGCTGTTCTTGAATTTTAAACTCTGCTTCCTTTTTATAAATTTGCAGAAATGTTTTATTCACTTATTCAAGAAGAATCTTAAATAAGAAAAAACGGGAGAAAATTAAGAAATTAGTTCTCATGAAATCGAGAAATGGTAAGAATATTCAAGAAAATTCAAGATATAACTTCTTAATTTTCTTCCACTTTTCACTTATTTAAGATTTCTTGAATATTCCACACCCAATATCCACATTGCCATATACTTGTTACGACCTTGTTGACATTTGTCAGCGAGAATCTTTTTAATACATTTTCTTATCCGCATACAGATAACCGATTTTATTACAGAAACAAGGGAAGGGCCCTGAATACGATACAAAAAGTCATCATTCACCGAACTTACTTCCTCAGCTTTATTTAAGACATGCGGAAGATACCAAATCTTTAATAGGGCAAGGCTTTTGTGTAAGACATCCAATTGAAAAGGTAATATCCTGGACAAAAGACTGACAATACAACTTGCAGCAGATCCTTTGTCAATTATATTTCGTGAGTCTTACACCCAATCGTTGTCCTAAATGGGTTG